>JARQOD010009750.1:0-30104 GCA_033576555.1 Oophaga sylvatica
AAAAGGGAAAAAATACTCCTTTGTTAGATCAAAAAATAAAGGGCCCTTTTCCCCCCAAGGTTGGTAAAACCACAAAGGTATAGAAATACCCCAGGGGGGGGGGAAAATGAAAACCCCCCAAAAAAAATTTTTGATCCTAAAAAACCCCCACATGAAAGGCAAAAAACCAAAAAAACCCTTTTTTAATGGGGGAAAAAACGGGAAAAAAATTTCCTTTTTTGGTTTTTTAAGGATCTTGGAAGATAGTTGCTTTAACTGATGTTTCAAAAAATTCATTTTTCCCCCAAACCCCCAACCTTTTAAAAGGATTACCCTTTGGGGGGGGGTTCCAAAAAAGGGAAAAGCATGGGCTTTTGTTTTAAGTTTTGATTTGTTTCCCCCGTTAATAAAAATCCTTTTTTAGGGTTTGATTTTCCCTTTAGAAATTAGGGAATATCATTTTTTACCATCGGCAAAGGAAAAAATTTTTTTGTTTAAAAAATTTTCCCCCGCGGGTAAGATTCCACCCAAAAACCAAGTTAATTTTCAGGAAAATTTTTTGTCGTTTAAGGGGCTCCCTTTTAAGGCAAAAATGGAACAATTCATTTCCCAAAAAGTTTTCCCCCCCAAAAAAAATTGGGGGGGCCCGGGGGCAAAAATTTCTCCCTGCTCGGAATTTCTCCAAACCCCTTGTCCCCCTCTTTTAAAAAAGGGGGGGGATTTCTGGGTTGCCATGGATTTTTTTGCCCCGGGTTTACCGGGTTTACCAAAGGGGAAAAAAAAATTTTGGGATTTTTGGTAATTAGGAAATTTTTTTAGAAGTTGGGAAACCCCCTAAGCCTTAACTTTAATTTGGATTGGCCCAAAGGCTTGGGGGTTTTTTTTTTCCTTAAAAAGGGGGGAGGTAAAAGAAAATTTAATTTTTCCAGGAATTCAAAATTTTTAATTTATTAATGTTTTTTTTTTTTTAAAAACCAAAAACCCCGGGGCCCTTGTTCTTTGGGGGTTAAAAAAATTGAAAAAACCCAAAAAACCCCAGTGACTTGAACCCCGAAAAAACCCCGGTTTTTGGGAAATCCCGGGGGAAAAAAAAGGAATTAAAAATATTTGGAGGGGAAATCAAAACCCCCCCGGTTTGGCTAAAAAACCCCCGAAGTCTTTTTTTAAAAATTTTGGGTGGGTTTTTAATAATCAATTTAAAAAATGGTAAAAGGTTTTTTGAACCTTAGGTTCATATTCCGGGCCCGGCCTTTTTCCCTTTAAAAAATGGGCCTTTTGGGTTTGGGGGGGTATCCCTGGAATTTTTTTTTAAACCAAAAACTTTTTTGCCCCCCCCAAAAATTTCAAAAGGTTCCCTTTTGGAATTTTTTTTTGGGGAATAATAGGTGGGGGGCTTCAGCGTTTTTTTTAAAAAAAAAAAAAAAAAGTGGTTTCAATTGTTTTTTAAAAAAAAATAAATTTTTAAAAATTTTTTAAATAATTCTTGGCCCCAAATTAAAAACCCCCTTTTTTCCTAGAAAAGGAAAGTGGGGGGGGATAAAAAACACTCTTTTTTTTAAAAAAAATCAAAGGCCCGTTTTTGACCCGGTAAGGGGGAGGAATCAATTTATCACGAATTTTAAAAAAATATTCCCTTTTTGGGCAAAAAAGGCTAAAATTTCCCCTTGCCCCCGGCATTTTGAGAGTAGGGCCCCGTGATCCCCAGATTTTTATAAAAAAGAAAATTTTTTTTTCACACTGCGGGAAAACCAAAAAAATTAAAAAAAGGGAAGTTAAAAAAAAAAGGGGGGTAAAGGTTTAAGCCAAAAAAGATTTTTCGATTTTTGGATGGGCTTGGACTCTCCCCCTCTGCAACATCACGAAAGTCTGGTAAGTTTGGAACGGGGGGGTTTTGAAGGCCCTGATTCCGAAAAAAGATTTTCCTTTTTTGTTTTTGGACCTAAACCCTCTTTAAAAGGTCTCCCGCTTTTTGGGGAACCACCAAGGCCCGGGGAAAAGGAAAAAGGGTTTGATTTTTTCGTTCCCCCGCTTTTCGAGAGCATGGGGGGTGTTTAAAAAATCAACCAACCAGGGGGGGCGGCCACGTTTTTTAAAGGGGGGAAAACCCTTTTAAAAATAGTTTTTTGGGGGAAAACTTCCCAGGGGTTAAAGGGGAACCCCCTGAACCAAATTTTTTTCTACCCGTCACCCGGGAAACTCCGGCGCTTCGGTCCCCCCCTTTTGGGGGGGCAAAACCGCCCCATGGAAAAAAAACTCGGGGATTAAAAACACCCCCCTTTCGGGGGCCCTTTTCCCTTTTTGGGAAGAACATAATTTAAATGAACCTTGTGTAGGGGGGTTTGGGGGGCAAAGAAAAAAAAAGTTTTATTTAAAAACCCCCGGGTTTTTTCCCCAAAAAAAAAAGGG
Organism: Oophaga sylvatica; assembly: GCA_033576555.1. Taxonomy (NCBI): domain Eukaryota; kingdom Metazoa; phylum Chordata; class Amphibia; order Anura; family Dendrobatidae; genus Oophaga; species Oophaga sylvatica. The sequence goes on from JARQOD010009750.1 coordinate 2,386, forward strand.
GGTTAATACAATGGGGTTTGGGGGTTTGGGCTCGTTGTCAACCCGCAAACCCGGGAAAAGTCCAACCCTTAAATTGTGATTTTTTTGGGGGGGGTAGATTTTTTAAAAGGGGCTTTTAACTAATTCAAAGGCGTTTCCCCAAAATTTTTATGGGGCCTCTTTTTTAGACTTTTTGAAAGGTACCCGGGGGGGAAAAAAAAAAATATTTTACCCTTGGAAATGGAAAAAAGGAAAAAAATTAGGGAAATTAGAATTTTTTAAACAAAACCCCCCAAAAATTTTCCAGAAAATTTTTTGGGGGCAGGAAAAAAAGGGAAAAAAAAAAAAAAAAAACCCAATAGTGTTTACCTGTGGAACATTTGCAAAAAGAAAAATTAAAGGGGAATTGCTCACCGGGAAAAGGGTTTGTGAAAAAATAAAAAAACCCACTGCCCATCACAAAAAAGTAAAAACCCGGCCCGGTTGATTTTAAAACCGTACAGCGGGGACACACCCTTTCCAGACCCCAACACTAACTTTTTTGGCTTCAAAAACTTGTAATGAAATTTTAGTACAGTTCATATAGCGTTTTTGGCTTGGGGGCGTTGAAATACATAGACACAGGTGTTGATATAAAAAAGTCCGTATTTTTCTCCCAATTTGGGCCCAAAAAGCCCACCCCAGTTTGAGACACAGAAAACGGGAACACAGCGGGCCAGAGTAACCCAAGCTAAAGCAATCACTCCCAAAATTACAAAATTCGGGATCTTCTTCTTGTTCCCCTAAGTCCATGCAAAAAGGGGGTCTTTTCAAAAAAACAGGGCCCAGGGGGTCCACAAGTGTTCATAGTTCCTAAAAGAAGGAATAGCTGGGTAAAAAGGGGGCCCAAAAGGCTTACAGGAGCCCAAGTCACAGGTTCACTGGGCTAGTTTTTGAAGCACTTTTTTGCTAGTTGTGGTGCTTAAGAAGCAAAGGAGAGAAAAAAAAGGGCGGGAACATGCAGGGGGAAAAACTCCATTTTAAACGGGGGGAAAGATAGCTGCAGCAAAAAAAAAAAAGTAAAATGGGGCCGAACAAACTTTTTTTGGGGGAATAAAAAACATAGAACCTTAAAAAATTTTTTTTGGTTTTCCCCCCTTTTCCCCCCTTTTTTCCCCCATTATTGGGGGGAAAAACCATGGTGGGGGCCAAAAATCCAATTTTTAAAAGGGGGGAACCCCCAAAAGGAAAAATTATTTTTTTGGGAAAAAAAAAGGGTTCAAGGGGTTTTTTGCTTTGTTCCTAAAGGACCAGTTTCCCTAAACCCCCCCCGCGTTTTGGGGGTAGGGGGTTTTAATAAAAACAAGAAGAATTTTTAATCAGCTTCCTCCTCCCCGCCCAAAATGTTCCCCCAAAATTAAAATTATTGCCGGGGAAGCCGAGCCCCCTTTTTGGGGTTTAAAAGTTTTTCCCCAAAAACCCGGGGCCCGGGAAAAAAATTTTTTTAAAGGATTATTTAAAAAAAAAATTTTCCCCCAAAAGGGCTTATACCCCCCTCTTCATCTCCCGAAAGGTCCCCCCAATTTTTTTTGTGAAGAAAAAATTTTTGGGATCTCTGAGACCCTTTTTTGATTTATAGGGAAAAAAATTTTAAGGTTATAGGGGGAAACCGTTATCCACCCCCTTTTTAATCCCTAGTTTTTGGGGAAAAAAGTGGGCATGCCAAAATTTTCTAAAAAAGGGGGACCCCGGGGGGGGCCCTATTTTTTGGGGTTCCGTATTAAAAAGGGGGGGAAAAGGAAGGGAAGACGCTTTCCCCCGAATGGACACTTTGAATATCAAATTTTTTTTTTTTTGGGGTCTTTTTCCGCCCCACCCAATTTCCCCCAAACACCTTCGTGAATAAAATTTTTGGGGGGCCCCCTTTTGATACATTTGTGGTGTTTTTTGGGGGATGATATTCTAATTTTTTCTAACTCAAGAGGAAACATCTTCCCCCATGTGAGAATGGTTTTTAGAACCCCCTAAGACAAAACCAAAATCTACATCAAACTTGAAAAAGGGAAATTTTCCCCGGGAAACCCAAATTCAATTTTCTGGGGTATGAAAATAAATTTCGAAGGGGGGAGGATGGAGGAAGCAAGACCCAAAAAATCAAGGTTGGGCCAATTTTTTCCCAAAAAAAGTGAAAAGGGGGTTTTTGCGTTTCATCGGGTTTTAAAACCCTTTAAAGAAAAAATTTTTTTTGGGGGGTCCCCAAAAAATTTTTTAAAAAAAAATTTTTTTTTAAAACCCCCCCCCCCTCAAAGCATTTCCTGTTTAAAAAATTTTTTTGGGGCCCCTTTTTGTAAAAACCCCCAAACCCCACTTGCCTTAAATTTTAAAGGGGAATTTTAAACGGGGGTTGGGCTTAAACCCCAGAGAAAGGTTAAAAAAAGCTTTAAAACCCTGGGTTTTTTGGTTGGGGGTTTGGCCCCAAAACCAAAATGGGCCCCAAAAAAAAATTTTTCCCCCCCAAAAAAGGGGGGCCCCCTTTAAAAGGGGGGGCAAAGCAAAAAAGGGTTAAAAACCTTTTTTTTTAATTTAAAATTGGGGGCCAAACCCCTTTGTTGGGTTTTTAAAACCCAAATTTTTTTTTTTAAATTTTAAAGGCCGTGGGGCCCCAAAAAATATAAAAATTTTTAAATTTTTAAAGAATTTTAAAAAAATTTCCCCCTTTTTAAAAAATTTTTATTAATTTATAATTAAAAAAAATTTTAAGGTTTAAAAGGGTACCTGGGATTTTTTTGGAACCCCCAAAAAGGAAGAAGTCTTGGCTTTTGTGGTTTTTGGGAAACAATTTTTTAAAGAAACACAAAAAAAGAACCCCCGTTTTAAAAGGGGATAGGGGTTCTGACCAGAATTTTTTTTCCTTTCTTTTTTTTCCCCCCCAAAAAATTTTTTAAAAAAATTATTTGAATTTTTGGGGGAAAACCCCCCCCAAAATGGCCTTTCAAACCCCCCCCCCCCCCCCCACCATTTTCATTTTGGGTTACCCCTTCAAAAGGGGAACCCTTCTGTGGTTTCCCCCCCAAAAAAAAAGGGTCATTTTTACCCCTTTTTTGGGGGGGAAAAAATGCAAAAAGACTAGTTTTGTTAAAATTTTTTCCTTTTTTTAAAAAAGGTCTTTCATCGAAAGGGGGAAAATTATTAAATTTTTAAAATTTTTCCCCTTCATTAAAAAACCCCCTTTTTTCCCTTTTAAACCCGCTAAGGCCCCAAAAACCAACAGAGAAGGAACCCGGGTTTTTCACCCCCCAAAGGGGGGTTTACCCCCACTGGTGATTTTTTTCCTTCGAGGGTCCACTAACGTCCCTTTTTTCCCCCCAAACTAAAGGGTTTCACCCCAACATTCTTTTCCTTCCCTTTTTCCCCCCGTACCCCCTTGCTTGGGAGGGGGTGAAAGAACAAATTTTTAAAAAAAGAATATGGATCTTCAAAAGGGAAAAAAACTAGAATTTGGGCCCGGAAAAAGGGAAAAAAAGCACAGAAAAAAAATTTCGTAAAACCCGCCCCCTTTCAAGGAGGAGATTTGGTCTGGCTGTAAAACCCGAAAACTTAAATTAAAAGATTCCAAAGCAAAAATTGGGGCAAAAGTACATTGGACCTTATAAGATAATAAGATTATAAGTGCTTTGTTCGGGCCCTTTTTAACTCCCAAAAACTAAAAAATCCCCCCTTTTTTGTACCCCAAAAAGGGCTGCAAACCCCAATACTTTTCCCCGGACGTTCTTCTCCTTCCCCCGACCCGTGCTGGTCGGGGCGGAAAAAATTTTTGTGGAAAGGAAATTTTAAAAATTCCCCGGGTTTTACAAAAATCATTTTTCAAAAATTGATTAAAAAGGCAAAGGGTACCCAGTGAAAAGGCAATCAGGGGAAAACCCGAATTGAAAAAGCTCCTCGCCGGGTCCGCCACTTTTATCAGAGGTACCCTGACAAGCCTGGTCTGAGGTCATCCGGAGGTGTCCCTAAGGGGGGAGTAATGTAAGGTTCTTTGTCTCTGTTGACATGTTCCTTGAAACTCAGTTTTCCGTCGGCCATTTTGCTTTCTGTCTTTCTGCAGCTCTTGCCCTCAGTTAATATGGAGTTTCCAGTTTTATGTTCCCGCCTGATTCTTCCCTCTTGCTTCTTAAGCAGCCTCAGCTGAACAATCAGTGCTCCTGAATCAAGCCTCAGTCAGTCTGTGACCTGACTTCTGGAAACCTTGGACTTGTACTCCAGCTATTCCCTACTGAGGAGCCTTGGAACACTTTTGGACTCTGGAAACCTGCTGTTTGGTGAATCCATGTTTGCAGAGGAATTACGGTACAGAGAAGAGATCCTGAACCTGCTTTGGAGATTTATTGTAGTGCTTGAAGTTACTCTGGCCTGCTGTGTCTCCTGTCGCTGTTCCTGCAAACTGTGTGAACTTTTCAGCATGCTTGTATGAAGTAATACAAGTCATTTCATATCAACCTGTGTCTCCTGTGTTTTCCTCGCACCCAAGCACAAGACGCTATAGGAACTGTACACTATACATGACATCCAGTTGTCTCTTGTTTGAATAATGCCTTTTCCAGACGACATGTTTCAGCTCTTTCCAAAGATGCTCAATAGGATTTAGGTCAGGGCTCATAGAAGGCCACTTCAGAATAGTCCAATGTTTTCCTCTTAGCCATTCTTGGCACTGGTGGACAAAGTCAGAAAAGGGCCCCTGTGCAAGAACAGTACATTGGCCCTTTGCAGCCCAAGATCTCTGAAAAATGCAACATTGCACCTGCTTTGGAGGTATAAATGGGCACCCTCACTCTTGGGCCCTGTGCGAATGCACAGGTTGCACCAATGATATGTCCGCCCCTGATTCTTGGGTGTTTTTAGCTGTGTGCTTTGGGTCATTATCCTGTTGCAAGACCCATGACCTGCAACTGAGACTAAGCTTTCTAACACTGGGCAGCACATTTCTCTTAAAGTCCTTGATAGTCTTGAGATTTCATTGTACCTGCAGATTCTAGACACCCTGTGTCAGATGCAGCAAAACAACCCCAAAACATAACAGAGCCTCCTCCATGTTTCACAGTAGGGAGAGTGTTCATTTCTAGATATGCTTAATTTTTCCATCTGTAAACATAGAGCTGATTTGCTTTGCCAAAAATTTCCATTTTTTGTTGCATCTGTCTATAGGGCATTCTCCCAGCTTTGTGGCTTGTCAACATGTAGTTTGGCAAATTCCAGTCTGGCTTTTTTTATGATTTTTTTTTCAACAATGGTGCCTCCTTGGTCATCTCTCATGAAGTCCACTTTGGCTCATACGACGGATGGTGCGATTTGACACTGATGCTGAAGTTCACTGTTCACTGTAGAAATGTTTGGTAGAAAAAAATACATGTCGTGTTTGGAGTAGACAGAATGCTGAGTTGCATCCAAAGAACACAATACCTACCGTGAAGCATGGGGGTGGCAACATCATACTTTGAGGCTGTTTCTCTGCAAAGGGACCAGGACAACTGACCTGTGTACATGAAAGAATGAATTGGGCCATTTCCAAGTTCACCTTTATCCTGTTTAGAAGTTTTTCTGGGCTCTTTTGTTACCATTCGTATTATCCGTCTCTTGATTTGTCATCAATTTTCCTACAGGGAGGTTATAGTAGTTGCACTCACCACAAACAGGTGAAATGAGGCATAAACAGGATCCCGCAGGAATCCCGAGGAGGTGGACTGCAGCTCGACCAGCTGGGCTCACGGCAGGCTTCAAACAACTGTGGTGAAAGCAATCAATGAACAAAGAAACAACCAGGTAGTTGTCGGCGCTTCCGTCACAAGATTCTCGTGGACATCAAATATAATTATTTATTTAGGAATTATAGGATAAAACAACACGTTTCGACTCCAACAGAGTCTTCTTCAAGTTATTAAAAAATATATATTCTCAGATAGACAGGGAGTGTGGCGCTCACCAAAGTCACCGGGCTTCCTGATTCTGGAAGTCCCCTCACACTCTCTCCTTTGACCTCCACAGTACAACTCTGTGACATCTTGTCAGAGGGATAGACAGTACATAATCCCGGACACGCACTGTTCGAACTTTGTTCCGGCAACCGTCCTTCGGCGCATTCGCCACCGCCCCTTTTTGGGTCGCCTGCCCCTTTTGGGACTCCACCCCAAAAGGCCCACAAGGCTCTTCCCCTCTCAGCACAGCTCTGCACCCTCTGCACGGCTCCACAAGGCTCTGCCAGGCTTCGCTCTGCAGATTTCATGGACCCCTGACCACAGCAAGCCTTCCGGAGTTCGTGGACCCGCCAATTCAACAGCCAGCCGCTCAGAATTCGTGGACCCCCCCAATCCACAGCAAACACCTGCTGTAGTCCTCCCAGGTACCTCCTGGACAGATGCCCGCAGTCTAACACCAAGTGTAATGTGTCTCCACTATCTGTGGATGGGGAGTACTCACTTGCTGGTCTTTGAGGAATATGCTGGGACACTCAGGGTTAAAAAGTCCTTTCGGTTTATTAAGACATAGCATAAACCGAATCTCAGATACTTGGTAACATTTCAGCACCCTGTGCACCGTCCTGCAACCGTTCGGCTCTATCCTCGCAGAGGCCCTGATGTGCCTAATTACGGGTGAGTGTCCACTAATGTCCATGATCACTGCACCAGTGCCCGGATACCTCTTATCCTCAGAGGTGTCCTCACCGTGGCTCACTCTAGCCAGCACTGCCGCCCATGCACAAACACACAGGCTCCATCTTTGGTGTTCAGACACACCCCTTGGGGTAGGATATGTAGGTGACTGGACCCACCCATCTCTCCAAGCCATCTGGAAGCCTTCCCAATGTATACTACATCTCAGCAGTAGATCTACTGTGCAAAACAAGCTCAGGCTTCCATCACAGGGTCACCCACCTCTGTGATACATACTTCCCATTAACCACATGGCCAATCGCCATGCCACAGAACCCAGAGACGGTACACCTTAGAAACTCTTCCGCCAGAAGCATAGCCCAGAGATAGTCCATATTTTTTCTTGGACAGGCCTGCCAAAGGAGATCCTAACAGACCAAGGCACACTGGTTATGTCCAAAGTGATAAGGGAGTTGTGTAAGGCTCTTCAGGTTAAACAACTCTGCACGTCATGTAACATCCGCAGACTGACAGCTCGGTGGAGATATTCCAAGAAGGAATGCTTAAGAAGGTCGTGAAGCAGGATGACCGAGACTGGGATTGCCAACAGCTGTACATGTTGTTCTCTATCAGGGAAGTTCCGCAGGCCTCTACAGCAGTGTTTCTCAACTCCAGTCCTCAGGACCCACCAACAGGTCATGTTTTCATGATTTCCTTAGTATTGCACAGGTGATAAAATTATCACCTGCTCAAGCATTAATTCCATCACCTTTGCAATACTAAGGAAATCCTGAAAACATGACTGTTGGTGGGTCCTGAGGACTGGAGTTGAGAAACACTGCTCTACAGGGTTCTCACCATTTGAGCTGTTATACGAACAACACCCTTGGGGACTTCTAGATGTTGCAAAGGAGACCTGGGAAGCAGAAGTTACACCCCACCGGAGCATCATTGAGCATGTGGCCAAAATGCAGGACCGGATTGCAAGGGTGATGCCGATCATGAAGGAGAGCCTCCTTTAAGCACAAAAAGCCCAGGCGAGGGTCTACAACCTAGCTGCAAGGCTAAGAAAGTTTAGCCCTAGAGACCGGGTGTTAGTATTGATCCCCAAAGTGGAAAGTAAGTTCCTAGCCAAATGGCAAGGTCCATAAGAGGTGGTCGAAAAGTTGAGTGACGTCAATTAACAAGGTCCACCAACCAGGGAGAAGAAAGCTGTTCCAAGTGTACCACTTCAATCTGCTCAAACACTGGCGAGACCGGGAACCTGGGGAGGCTGCGTGCCTTGGAGCCAGTCTGAAGCCAGGGTCGAGGATGTCACAATGGCAGAGACACTGTCATCGGCCCAAAAACAACAGTGTTGTGAGCTGCTTCAGCGAAACCGGGACCTGTTTACGGAGCTACCAGGTTGTATGCAGGTTGTGGAGCACGAAATCCTGACTGAACCGTATGTGAAGGGGAATCAAAAGCCGTATCGGATTCCCGAAGCTCACTGTGAGGTGATCTCCAAGGAGGTGAGAAGAATGTTGAGCCTGGGTGTCATCGAGGAGTCGAAGAGCAGTTGGTCTTGCCCTATTGTCCTTGTGCTGAAGCCGAATGGAGAGTGAAGTTTCTGCAACAATTACAGAAAGCTAAATGAGGTGTCCACATTTGATGCATATCCAATGAGCTCATTGAGAGGCTAGGGTCAGCCAGATATATTGGAGCACCCGCCAGGGCCCGGGTTACTTGGTACCGGGCTGGTTCTTGAGGGGATGTGCCACGGCAGCAGTGACCTGGTTTGTGGCCCTGGGTGTCCAATGAAAATGATGATAAAAGGGGAATAACGATTATAAGATATAGTTCGTAACGCCACCTGTGGTATTTGGCAAATAAGGTGTTGCAGCAGAGTTGGTACAGCTATCTACAGGCAGAGCTATTCCCCAGGGCAGTGATAGTGTAAAATGATGATGATGATTGTTGTAGTGAAGTGCTGAGGTGACGCAGCAAATGAACAGGAGGACACAGCGTGTGCAGTCTTCACAGGTTTTACTCACAGTTCTGATGTTACAATCCCCAGCCGGGGTGCTGTGTCCTCAGGGTCTGTGGTCCAGTCAGGTAGCTTGGGGTGCACGTTGTCAGGGCTCCTTTAGATGTTCCGTTCCTGGTCGTCTCACTATGCTGGCTACCGCCTCTCCTGCCCTGCGTCTTCACACACCGTGTCCTGAGCCAGTAGACTCGGATCTTGTAGAGCGATGTTGGTCAGACCCCTGGATCTATAAGACTGCCTTTTCAGCGAATGTGTTGGATGTGGCTGCAGCACATGCAGATACTGCAGCCCGGTTTTCTAGCTGTGTCCTTAGTTTCTCCTAACTGCGACCTGGTCTCTCCACTGACCATGCCGGTGGATGTGGGCCCCACGGATTGTTCTCTCACTATCCGTGCCCCTGGACTTCTTCTTCCTCTCCTCCTCTGGAATCTCTCTCCCTCGTTCTGTCGTCTGGGGACAAGCTGCTCTCAGCTTCAGCACCCCCTGTAGACCTTTTCTCTGTCTTTCTTTCAGGAGCTACTCTCTGCTCCTCTCTCGTCCTTTCCCTCCAACAGACTCCTTCCAGAAGCTTCTCAGACCACTATCACCCTCTCCGACTCCTCCCTACTCTCTTTCTCCACCCACAACCTCTACCTAGTCCCTCCCTGGCCTTGAGAGGTCTGGTGTTGTGTGTGAGTGTGTGAGTCCTGGCAGTGCCCCTTCCTTACCTAGAGAACGGAGCACTACACTCTGGTTGAGGTGCAGTAACTCTGTGGTGACTGAACCCTCTTGGGCGCCGCAATATCACCCCCTGAAGCTAAAAAAAGGGTACTAGAAGATTCTCCTGTCCCCAAATGCCAAAGAGAAGACAGTCTTCTCTACACCTGATGGATGATTTCAGTATACCCGGATGCTGTTCGGATTACAAGGAGCCACAGTTACCTTCCAAAGGGATGTGGACTGGATACTAGTCCCTTACAAGAAATATGCCACCACTTACTTGGACAACATGGTGATCTTCAGCCCGGATTGGTGAAGTCACTGCCAGAAGGTCCAGGTGGTACTGGATGCACTGAGGAAGGCAGGGTTTACTATAAACCCAAAGTTGTGCACCCAAAGGAAAGAAGAGACAAAGTACTTGGGCTAGATCAATGGAAGCGGCAAGATAAAGCCACAGATAGACAAAGTGGAGGCAATCCAAAAGTGGCCTCAGACAGTCTCCAAAAAGCAGGTAAGGACATTTCTAGTAACTATGGGGTACTATCTGCAATTTATCCTGAATTTCGCCATGATAGCCTCCCCCCTGACGGATCTGCTGAAGGGCACAAAGTCATTGATGGTCAAATGGTCCTCTGAAGCTGAGATGGCATTCCAGGAGTTGAAGCTCATCCTGTGCAGATAGCCGGTCTTGGTCGCACCAGACTTCACTAAAGAGTTTGTGCTCCAGACAGACACCTCAGAGTTCAGTTTGGGAGCTGTGATGTCCCAGGAAATAGATGGAGACAAACATCCGGTCCTATACCTGAGTAGGAAACTCTCCTCCTGTGGGAACTTTGCCATCATAGAAAAGAGTGCTTGGCAATCAAGCGGACAATTGACACTCTGAGATACTACCTGTTAGGCAGAAAGTTCAGGCTAGTGTCGGATCATGCGCCCCTGAGATGGATGAGGGAAAAGAAGGGGAAGAATGCCAGGTAACTAGGTGGTTTCTGGCTTCAGGGCTTTACTTTTCAAATGGAGCACAGGCCAGGGAAGTTGCATGGGAATGCAGATGCCCTGTCCAGAATCCCCTGCTTAGCCAGTTATGGTGCCAAAACCGCTGGCTTTAGGTAGAGGGGGGATATGTGACAAAGTCACTGGTAAAGTATTGGAGGGGAGATATGTGTCACTACGTTTAATGGTGTCAGTGATGTAAAACCCAGAGTATTTTCCTCCAGCACACTATGTGCTATGAGGATTAGCTAAGTTGCTTAATGGGCTTGTTTTTAGGTGGCCATCCATAGAGTGGGTGGGAGGATGTCCACCTTATCTCCACATGCAGAGGCAGCACCACTGTGCTGACAGGACCTGTGTGGTGACACACTCATATGATCAGTCACATGGGCGGAGGAGTCACATGGTGGAGGTCTAAAGTAGCTGGCCTCCAAAGGCAGGAGGGTTGCAGTGGTGTGAGAGGAAACACGCCAGAGAAAGTGGTTTGTATTTTTGTTTATGCCTGAACCGCAAGTCTTGCTAACCCTGAGCGGGTTGACCCCCACTAATGCAAGGACTGTACCTAGTTCTACCGTTTTGTTTTGCTGTTTTGCCCAGAGGGCCAAGTTTATTTTGTGCTTAAACTTGGTTTGTCTAAAAAACAAAGTGCATCTTTAATGGCGCAGTTTTCCCTTTTCCCGTAACTACCACTGTGTGCAGCCGAATGAGCCAATTTACCACTATTATATATATAATATATATAAATATATATATATATATATATATATATATAGTGGCAAAAATAAGTATTTGATACACTGTCAATTTTGAAAGTTTTCCCACCTTCAAAGAATGGAGAGGTTTGTAACTTTTATCATAGGTACACGTCAACTGTGAGAGAAAAATCCAGAAAATCACAGAAAAGTTTTAGCCACAAATCCATATACTTGTAATGATTTTTGTGTATGTTCAATGACTGTTCGGTAAAAGCTCAAGCAATTTGTATTTCTATGACATATTGCCACCTTGTGGCTATTTGAAACAACAGCATCTGCATATATTCAAAAATTGTTCAGTAAAGCAGGTACAGTAAAGATGTATATCTTCGTACCGTGTTGTCCTCCCCAACAGCTGCAGGAACCTTGCCTTGCAATCAGAAGAAATGCAAAACCTGTCCATTTATAATGACCACGGACAAGATAAAGATCCCCAACTCACATCAGGACTACAAGATACCAGGTACTTTCAGCTGCATCACATCTAATGTTGTGTACCTAATTATATGTACTAAATGTCCAACTGGGGGGTCTATATGTGGGGGAGACCGGGCAAAAACTGAGAACAAGGATGAATTCTCATCGCCACACAATAAGAGAAAAAAGAATGGATCTACCTGTGGCAAAACATTTTTGCTCCCCTGATCATAGCATGTCAGATATGAAAATACTGGTACTAAGAAGCAGATTCACATTCAGAGACAGAGAAGAATTTGCGAATACAAATTGATGTGACCTTTGACACTCTTAATGCTGGAATGAACCTGTCACATGGTTTTATGGCCTATTACATCAATTAAGGAATTTACTCCAAATACCCTGTGAAAACATCACAAAACATTACCAGACCCCAATCAGAGGGTAATAAAACTTTCTCCTTATCTATGAACTGTTCCAATATTTATGCTCATCCCTCTGCCATAATGACTATTCTGCTTCACGTCACTTGTCTTACCTATTGCATTTTTTCTGTGTTTTTGTGTATAAATATGTGATTCTTCAGATTTTGTATTAGTTCAGCCTGATGAAGAGACTGAGTAGTCTCGAAAGCTTGCAATTTGTTACCATCTTTTCAGTTAGCCATTAAAAGGTATCAACCACTGAGGACTCTCAACTCTAAATATTTTTCAGTAAAGCAGGAGCACTTTGTATTTTTAAGATATATTGCCACCTTGTGGGTAGTTGAAATAACAGCATCTGTCTGTTTGCAGAGGTTGTATTCTTCCACAATTAGGAGAAAATTGCTCAGTTAAATAATTTCATTATTTACCAAATCAAGACGGACAAATGCATGTTTATTTTTATCCCTATGTTACAATATAAGCCTTATATACCTTGCTGTTTATATATATATACAGTACAGACCAAAAGTTTGGACACACCTTCTCAGTCAAAGATTTTTCTGTATTTTCATGACTATGAAAATTGTACATTCACACTGAAGGCATCAAAACTATGAATTAACATGTGGAATTATACATTACACTTTACAAAAAAGTGTGAAACAACTGAAAATATGTCTTATATTCTAGGTTCTTCAAAGTAGCCACTTTGATTACTGCTTTGCACACTCTTGGCATTCTCTTGATGAGCTTCAAGAGGTTGTCACCGGAAATGTTTTTCACTTCTTCAAAGTAGCCACCTTTTGCTTTGATTACTGCTTTGCACACTCTTGGCATTCTCTTGATGAGCTTCAAGAGGTTGTCACCGGAAATGTTTTTCACTTCACAGGTGTGCCCTGTCAGGTTTAATAAGTGGGATTCTTGCCTTATAAATGGGGTTGGGACCATCAGTTGTGTTGTGCAGAAGTCTGGTGGATACACAGCTCATAGTCCTACTAAATGACTGTTAGAATTTGTATTATGGCAAGAAAAAAGCAGCTAAGTAAAGAAAAACGAGTGGCCATCTTACTTTAAGAAATGAAGGTCAGTCAGTCAGAAAAATTGGGAAAACTTTGAAAGTGTCCCCAAGTGCAGTTGCAAAAACCATCAAGCGCTACAAAGAAAGTTGCTCACATGAGGACCGCCCCAGGAAAGGAAGACCAAGAGTCACCTCTGCTTCTGAGGATAAGTTTATCCGAGTCACCAGCCTCAGAAATCGAAGGTTAACAGCAGCTTAGATTAGAGACCAGGTCAATGCCACACAGAGTTCTAGCAGCAGACACATCTCTTCAACAACTGTTAAGAGGAGACTTTGTGCAGCAGGCCTTCATGGTAAAATAGTTGCTAGGAAACCACTGCTAAGGACAGGCAAGAAGCAGAAGAGACTTGTTTGGGCTAAAGAACACAAGGAATGGACATTAGTCCAGTGGAAATCTGTGCTTTGGTCTGATGAGTCCAAATTTGAGATCTTTGGTTCCAACCACCGTGTCTTTGTGCGACACATTAAAGGTGAACGTATGAGTCTACATGCCTGGTTTCCACTGTGAAGCATGGAGGAGGTGTGTGGTGTGGGGGTGCTTTGCTGGTGACACTGTTGGGGATTTATTCAAAATTGAAGGCATACTGAACCAGCATGCTACCACAGCATCTTGCAGCGGCATGCTATTCCATCCGGTTTGCATTTGGTTGGATTTATTTTTCAACAGGACAATGAACCCAAACACACCTCCAGGCTGTGTAAGGGCTATTTGACCAAGAAGGAGAGTGATGGGGGGTGCTACGCCAGATAACCTGGCCTCCACAGTTACCAGACCTGAACCCAATCGAGATGGTTTGGGGTGAACTGGACCGCAGAGTGAAGGCAGTGAGGGACAACAAGTGCTAAGCATCTCTGGGAACTCCTTCAAGACTGTTGGAAGACCATTTCCGGTGACTACCTCTTGAAGCTCATCAAGAGAATGCCAAGAGTGTGCAAAGCAGTAATCAAAGCAAAAGGGTGGCTACTTTGAAGAACCTAGAATATAAGACATTTTTCAGTTGTTTCACACTTTTTTGTTAAGTATATAATTCCACATGTGTTAATTCATAGTTTTGATGCCTTCAGCGTGAATGTATAATTTTCATAGTCATGAAAATACAGAAAAATCTTTGAATGAGAAGGTGTGGTGTGTCCAAACTTTTGGGTTGTACTGAAATATATATATATATATATATTTATATATATATATATATATATTATATTATATACTGCTCCAAAAATTAAAGGGAACACTCAAATAACTCATCCTAGATCTAAATGAATGAAATATTCTCATAGAATATTTTGTTGTGTACAAAGTTGAATGTGCTATCAACAATCACACAAAAATCATCAGTGGAAATCAAAATTTTTGATCCAATGGAGGCCTGGATTTGGAGAAACCCCCGAAATGAAAGTGGAACAAGTCAAAATGAAAATCAAAACAAGACAAAATTAAAGTGGAAACAAGTCAAAATGATGCTCAATATTGTGTGTGGCCTCCACGTGCCTCTTTATGACCTCACTACAATGCCTGGGCATGCTCCTGATGAGGTTGCGGATGTCTCCTGTGGGATCTCCTCCCAGACCTGAACTAAAGCATCCGTCAACTCCTGGACAGTCTGTGGTGCAACGTAACGTTGGTGGATGGAGCGAGACATGCTGTCCCAGAGGTGCTCAATCTGATTCAGGTCTGGGGAACAGGCAGGCCAGTCCATAGCTGAAATGCCTTCATCTTGCCGGAACTCTGACACTCTCCAGCCACATGAGGTCTGGCATTGTCTTGCATTAGGAGGAACCCAGGGCCAACCGCAACCACATATGGTCTCACAAGGGGTCTGAGGATCTCATCTCGGTACCTAATGGCAGTCAGGCTACCTCTGACGAGCACATGGAGGGCTGTGTGGCCCTCCAAAGAAATGCCACCCCACACCATTACTGACCCACTGCCAAACCGGCCATGTTGAAGGATGTTGCAGGCAGCAGGTTCAAACTCAGCACATGTGACAGACGTGACAGAGTTTGCAGACGCTTGTAGAGAGCGATCTGCTGCCTGTAACATCCTTCAGCATGACCGGTCCCAGACCCAGGAGGGAAAACCTGCCCATGACTGTTCTTCCTCTGGGTCCAGCTCTACCTAATTCCATTGCCTTACCGACCGAAGAGCAGCGTGTATGGGGTGTACCTGGTGACCCGCTATACCCGGTTATTATACACCCAGACCAATTCGGGGACGTATTCAGGCCAACGGGCTTTTGGTCGTCTTGCAGGGTCCGTAACATTTAATTAGAGTCCGGTTGAATCGTTCGCGGGTGGTATGGTTGTGGTCCGAGATTTGTCAATGCCGTACATGCAAAAACAGTTCCCCCATTACTTTTCCCCCGAAGCAGGCCCTTGGTCTGAAAGGATGTGTTGCGGGCAGCCATACCTTGGATAAAGTTTTTACAGATAGCATAAGTGGCCGATTCTGCTGTTTGATCTCGGGTAGGGGTCACCCCAGCAAACCCGGTAAAATGGTCCACATGACTAAGCAGTGCTGATATCCCTGATGAGCCGGACCGATACCTGATGAGCTGGACCGATGGTTAAGCAATTTCCCCCATTAACAGTTCGAGGGGCGCGGTGGTTTACAATTGTTTTGTATGGGGGCTCGTTCTGGTGGTTTAGTCAACTCACATAGGCGGCACGCCTGGCACACTTCTTCTATTACGGTTTGTAACCGGGGATGGTAGGCTATTCACTGTAGCCACTGGAAAGTCTTTTTTACCTCAAAATGAGCCCTTTCTCATGAGCCCCCCAAGCAATGTCAGGAAGTAGGGCTCCCGGCACCACCACTTGCCAGCCTATGGTGGGTTCAGTGTGTAGAGTTGTTTTGCGATACGATAGTCCCTTTTGATCACCAGTCTTTCCCATTGACGGAGCATTAGCACAGTGTCCTTAGAAAGTGTTTTTGTTTGAGCGTCATTGGGGAGTTTGTCCTTGGGCGACCCACCAGCGGAGGGCGTGATTTCGTTCTTGATCTCCTTGTTGCTGGCATATCCATTCATCCCGGGATTGATCGAGAATGCCCCCAGTGGATCTTGTACAGGAATGTCTGTTGCCACTGCTGTGGTCTCATCGGGTTTTAAGGAATACGGTGTTTCTTTCTCCTCTAGCACTTCATCCCGGCTCCGTCATGGGACGGGGCGCAGGATCCGGACAAGGCGTTGGCATGGGACATTCTCTGACACTCTCTTGTAAACGATTTTGTATTTGAACTTGGCCATCCTGGCCACCTACCGCTGCTCCAGGGTCTCCATTTTGGTGTTTTCGAGGTGGGCAAGGGGGTTGTTGTCGGTTCATACCACCACCTCAGATCCCGCAAGGTACTCCGCGAATCGCTCCGTCATGGCCCACACCACCGCCAGGAGCTCGAGCTTGAAAGAGCTGTAGTTGTCAGGACTGCATTCGGAGTCGTAAAGTGATCGGTGCCATAGGCAATCACCTTCTCTCGGCCGTCCTGCATCTGCGACTACACAGCCCCCAACCCATGCAAGCTCCCGTCAGTGTGCAGAATGAATGGTTGCGAGAAATCCGCGTAGGCTAACACCGGTGCTTCTGAGAGTGCGGCCTTAAGGTCTCGGAAAGCTTCTTCCTTTGGCCCTCGCCACTGTACCTTACAGTTGTTATCACCGGCTGGGACTCCTCTTAGCAGGTCCTACACCTGCACGGCACACTCGGGTCCGAGAGCAGGCGGCCGTGCCGGGTGTTGATGCGAGAAAGTCGTGCGACTTACTCGCATCACACTCGCAAGTGTGACGCGGCCTATCTCTATCTATGTGTGTGTAATGGAGTGTGGGTTGGACAAATGTAAAAGAGGAGGTTGGACAAGAAATGACATCACAAATCTTTTTTTTTTTGTTAAAACAACATATCTTTATTTAGCTGTCAAAACCGCATACAAAACCGCATGAGAAAAAGCATGAAAAACCGTGTCAAAACCGAGGAAAAAATCGCAGGCAAATCCGCAATGTGTGCACAGGCCTTAGGCTTTTGGTTTATAGAACGATTAATGTTCTTTAGGTCATTTTCTTTCTGCTTAACTCACATTTTCTTGAGATTCACCTAATGGAGAGAAATTCTGACATTTTCTCATTAGAATTTGTGGTATTAATTCAGAATTCTTTGTAGCATCAATGATGAGAAAACACCCTGCCCAATATGCAATGAATCAGGCCCAACCATGATACTACCATCACTGTGTATCACAGGTGATATGAAGTTTTTATGCTGTAATGCAGTGTTTTTTTATTTTTTTCTGTAAACATAATGCTTTCTCATAACCACATGTATACACATACAGTACAGAACAAAAGTTTGGACACACCTTCTCATTCAACGATTTTTCTGTATTTTCATGGCTATGAAAATTGTAGAATCACACTGAAGGCATCAAAACTATGAATTAACACATGTGGAATTATACATTACACTTTACAAAAAAGTGTGAAACAACTGAAAATATGTCTTATATTCTAGGTTCTTCAAAGTAGCCACCTTTTGCTTTGATTACTGCTTTGCACGCAGAAAAGGTGAACGGATGGACTCTACATGCCTGGTTCCCACCGTGAAGCATGGAGGAGGTGGTGTGATGATGTGGGGGGGTGCTTTGCTGGTGACACTGTTGGGGATTTATTCAAAATTGAAGGCATAATGAACCAGCATGGCTACCACAGCATCTTGCAGCAGATGCTATTCCATCCGTTTGCGTTTAGTTGGACCATCATTTATTTTTCAACAGGGCAATGAACCCCAAACACACCTCCAGGTATGTAAGGGCTATTTGACCAAGAAGGAGGTGTTGGGGTGCTACGCCAGATGACCTGGCCTCCACAGTCACCAGACCTGAACCCAATCGAGATGGTTTGGGGAGAGCTGGACTGCTCACCGCTTCAATTTTGAATAAATCCCCAACAGTGTCACCAGAAAAGCACCCCACATCATCACACCACCTCCTCCATGCTTCACGGTGGGAACCAGGCATGTAGAGTCCATCCGTTCACCTTTTCTGCGTGCAAAGCAGTAATCAAAGCAAAAGGTGGCTACTTGAAGAACCTAGAATATAAGACATATTTTCAGTTGTTTCACACCTTTTTTTGTAAAGAGTAATGTATAATTCCACATGTGTTAATTCATAGTTTTGATGCCTACAGTGTGATTCTACAATTTTCATAATCATGAAAATACAGAAGAATCTTTGAATGAGAAGGTGTGTCCAAACTTTTGGTCTGTACTGTAGGTATTATATTATAATATATATATATATATTATATATATTTTGTAAGCTTTTCGGGGGGTTTAGCTCTAGGATCGCTGTCTGGGTAGACAGAATGGCACGGAAACAGTTCATTCAGACAGCGTTTGGTGAAAACTGGCCGCAACCAGTTTTATTAAAGTCCACAGCACACAGATAAAACAAATCATAAACAGAAACCCTGGGCTTGTCTAGCCTCTAATTCACTTTGTAGATGGCCCTCTCTATCCGGGACCCAGACTCTACCAGTTGTGCCCAAAACAACACATATCACATATGTTACCAGTATGGAGTTTCACAGACACCCTCTTTATGTCCAAGGCAACTCCAATGTCCAGACTTGAGATAGGTCACCTCCTATTCAGTCGCTATTCGCACGGATTCTCACTGCGACTACTCCTGTGTCCGGGGTACTTCCTGCACCCAACATGAGATAGCTCACACTCTTAGAGACGCTTCCTTGTGCCAGGACACCTCCCTGTGTCCGGGCTAAAGACAGCTCCCACACTCTTGGAGGACACCTTCTGTGTCTGGACCCTTGTCCAGACTGAATGAGCTCCCTGACTGTGCTCACAAGCACCTACTTCTGGCTTCCTAATCAACACCTGAGTGGATTCAGGTCTGAGCTGCAAGCGTGTACGAATGGCAGGTGTAGGGACCTTTCTTTACCACCAGGTTTACAAAGCCACACATTTCGCTCATACCAGTCAGCAAGGTACTTAGGTGAAATACACCTCATTCACCACATATTCCTTCCTGTCTCACATATCCCTCCCTCTTCTCCAGACCGGAGGGCTGGTCATCCAGACCGGAGGGCTGGTCAACAATCCAAACAGAGACAGTGAATCTGGACCAGTCATGCCCTCATCAGCTTCATCCTCACCACTGTCATAGCCAACATCAGTTTTCTCTTCATCTGAAGCATCCGCACTACCCTGTACCCTCCCAGGCCTATACTCTCTGCGGGCCTCGGGTATCCTGCACGGTTTCATCTTGACTTTAGTGCCAGCCTCAGTCTCGGTATAGTGGCTCACCAGATAAGTACGACCAGGCAGTCAGAACGCTCTGCTGATTCTTCCTCAGAAACTTTCGTACCTCCTGTTTTTGGGGCACTGACCCTGTGTCACCCACTGTCACAGGAGGTATAGGGGTTTTCTCTAATTCCCCTGAACTTTCTTTAGCACATCTACTTTCTTAAATATCATTGATTCATAAATTTCTACCTCACAGAACCCAGCGCCTCTGTCATGGTCTCTGACCATTCCGAGCCACACTGTTCAAACGATTGGCACTGTAGAGGGAGCTGATCGTTTTTCTTGGTCGGTCACATAATTTATCCTCTTCTGGTACAGGCTCACTTTGCATAAGACTCAGAGTCTTACTTCTTTCTCCAGGAGATCCTCATGGCTACGCATCTTTCTCCTGTAGTTGTTGGACGTCCTTACGTCTTCGGCCCTTTCTCAGGCTCTTCTGGTAGGACATGCTCAGAAGCCCCTACCATCAGTCTTCTTTTCCACCACATCTTCACTTGAGACATCAGCTCTGGTGAGGCACCTGGCCTGGTGTCCACCACTTCCATGGCTTCTCCACCTCTGCAAGCATCACCTTCGAGTCCTTGGCCTGATGCAGATCCCACCATACATTGATAACTTCCATTTTCAACAGCATCCACTTGTGCTGTGTTCAGTTTCAGAGTCCTGTCTTTCACCTTAGTCTTCGCCAGGGAACGACCAACGGTAACAACATCTTCAGATGCCATCCTCCGTCCGACTTGCAAGGTCAGCCTCAGCCTTCCTCTCAGGACTCTCAATCTCCTCTGCCACCATGCCTTCCTCACTTGCATGGTTGCTTTTTGTCATCAGATAATTCACTATCACTATCTGACCCCTTTTTTCAGCCACATCTGGTCCACTGTCAGGGCTATACACTTCATTTTCATTCACATCTGCTCACTGTCAGGGTTATACATTCATTTCATTCATACCTGTTCACTGTCAGTGTACACAATTCATTTTCACTCACATCTTGATCTGGAACCTGAGTTAACAAGTCATCCACAATATTAACTGCACCATCTGGTCCCTCAAGTATGGTGACTATGTGACAACCCCACACTACACTTCTATATAGCTCAGGCACTAGGAGCTGACTCACAACCCTCCCCTGGACTTCAGTGTTTATGGCAACATGAGAGAACCTCTCCTCAGAGTCAGGCTCCGGGAAACCTCATTTAGAACAATCATATTTTCCTGTGCTGTTTTTAAGAGAGGGTTCTCGCCACTGCTCACTCTCAAAACCGTCACAGGACACAGGCAAGTCAGGGACACTCGGTTCCCGAGAACCACCATCCTCGTCTCCCAACATCACCTGCAAAGGAATTTCATCACTATCACAGTCATCATTATTATCAACATAATTTTAACATCCCACTAGCATTGTGTTCCCCCCTCGGGACTGCGCACCTCAGTAGGAGCTTCATCACACTGTCCATCAGAAACATTTTCCCCCAGAGATCCTTAGAACCGGGGAAAGTATTACCCAATATAACGGGGTGCACCCAGGGTCTTCACTACCCCCACTTCATATGAAACCTCCCCGAGTTTGGGGCCAAGTCCCGGCAGTCTCTGGGTAGACTTTGGTGTCTTCATGGATGTACACCACACTCAGGTGCTTATCAGGGATGAAGTCCCTATCACTCAGGCTGTCACATACGGAAGTCACTGGACTCTCTGAGTCCCAAGAGGGCCTGTGCTGGGCAGTCACTTACAACCACCGGGGACCCCTGTGGTCCAGTCTCTTCGGCTGAGGTGGACACACACACAGGCTCTGCGCAGGGAGGAGAGGGATTGCCCAACAATCACAAACATAGGCTCCCCCTCTATTGACAGTTGGCTGCAATTTCACGCCAGCTCCAACACTGTCCATCACACTCTCCCACCCACATGTCCCCTCGGGCCTGAACCCGCTTATCAGCATACCCCATGTCCCCAACAGCTGGAACGCTCTTACCGCGAGGAGTTCAGCGTCCGGGAACTCCGAATGACGACCTCTCAGACGGCTGTACCTCAGGAGGACGTGCTTGGGTGTAGCGGTCCACTATCACCTTTTCAACTCCATAATCAGGCCTGCTGACTGCAGACTCCAACTGTATCTCCACCACGAACTCCCCTGGCACGGGCTGTCACCGTAAACACCCGCCGGGTAAGAATCGCCGCTTTCAACTTGGCATAGTCTTCGCTGTCCTGCTTGCTCAGGTCAGCCCAGACTTTTTGGGGTTCCCCAATCAGATAGGGTACGACCGCCATGGCCCATTCAGATAGTGGCAGATTCTCCTTCTCTGCCAGTCTCTCAAACCTAGTAAGATATACCTCCACATCATCACCGAGGTGTCATTTTTCTCAAGGACCGTCTTACCGCCTTCTTTATAGCGGACAACGCCGGTGCCTTCACAACATTTACTTCGGGACGCGGGCACCGAAAATCCTTTTTTGGTGCTGTCATCTGCTCAACAAATAACCGGTTTATTCTCCTGCTGCTGCTGCAGGAATTGCTGCTGGCCTGCTGCATGTGCTGCTGGTGCTGCAGGCGCTGCTGTCCATGCTTCGCTGGACCTGGGCAGGTACCAACGGTTCCTCCATAACTGCCGGACTTATCTGTCTCAACCACGGCAGTTTTATGTTGCACATTAATTGTGCCATTTGTTCAAACAGCGCCCCATGCTGTCATCCTGCTGTCAGACTTCTCTGTCTCAACAACGGCAGTCTTCACTCAAGACATACACACTACACAGCTTTTTTTCCACAGAAAAATTCAGCCTTGCTGTGCAACCACTTTTTTTTTTTTTTTTCTTTTTTGCAAAGTCTATTAGGGCTACTGTCTCCAAGACTGCTCCAAACAGACGTTTCTGCTGACACACACTTTTTTTTTTTCTTCTGTTGCTATTTCAATAGACTTCACCTTTACTGCTGTCTCTCGCCACTGTGCTGCATGCACACTCCAGCACTAAACTGTACCAGGCCCTGCGCTGCCCCAGCATTCTCCGCCAATTGTAAGCTTTTCGGGGGGTTTAGCTCTAGGATCGCTGTCTGGGTAGACAGAATGGCACGGAAACAGTTCATTCAGACAGCAGTTTGGTGAAAAACTGGCCGCAACCAGTTTTATTAAAGTCCACAGCACACAGATACAAACAAACATAAACAGAAACCCTGGGCTGTCTAGCCTCTAATTCACTTAGATAGATGGCCCTCTCTATCCGGGACCCAGACTCTACCAGTCTGTGCCCCAAAAAACACATATCACATATGTTACCAGTATGGAGTTTCACAGACACTCCTCTTTATGTCCGAAGGCAACTCCAATGTCCAGACTTGAGATAGGTCACCTCCTATTCAGTTCGCTATTTCGCACGGATCTCACTGCGACTACTCCTGTGTCCGGGGTACTTCCTGCACCCAGACGAGATAGCTCACACCTCTTAGAGACTGCTTCCTTGTGCCAGGGACAACCTCCCTGTGTCCGGGCTAAAGACAGCTCCCACACTCTTGGAGACACCTTCTGTGTCTGGACCCCTTGTCCAGACTGAATGAGCTCCCTGACTGTGCTCACAAGCACCTACTTCTGGCTTCCTAATCAACACCTGAGTGGATTCAGGTCTGAGCTGCAAAGGTGTACTGAATGGCAGGTGTAGTGACCTTTCTTTACCACCAGGTTTACAAAGCCACACATTTCGCTCATACCAGTCAGCAAGGTACTTAGGTGAAATATAACCTCATTCACAAAATTCCTTCACGTCTCACAATATATATATATACACACTGCTTAAAAAAATAAATGGAACACTCAAATAACACATCCTAGATCTAAATGAATGAAAATATTCTCATTGAAATACTTTGTTGTGTACAAAGTTGAATGTGCTGTCAACATAATCACACAAAAATCATCAATGGAAATCAAATTTTGAACCAATGGAGGGCTGGATTTGGAGAGTCCCCAAAAATAAAAGTGGAAACAAGTCAAAATGAAAATCAAAACAAGACAAAATTAAAGTGGAAAACAAGTCAAATGATGCTCGTATTGTGTGTGTCCCACGTGCCGTATGACCTCCCTACAATGCCTGGGCATGCTCCTGATGAGGTTGCAGTGTTCTCTGAGGGTCTCCTCCCGACATGGACTAAAGCATCCGTCAACTCCTGGACAGTCTGTGGTGCAATTTGACGTTGGTGGATGGAGCGACACATGCTGTCCCAGATGTGTTCAATCGGATTCAAGTCTGTGGAACGGGCAGACCAGTCCATAGCTTCAATGCCTTCATCTTGCAGAACTGCTGACACACTCCAGCCACATGAGGTCTGGCATTGTCCTGCTTAGGAGGAACCCAGGGCCAACTGCACCAGCATATGGTCTCACAAGGGGTCTGAGGATCTCATGTCGGACCTAAATGGCAGTCGTCTACCTCTGGCGAGCACATGGAGGGCTGTGTGGCCCTCCAAAGAAATGCCACCCCATACCATTACTGACCCACTGCCAAACCGGTCATGCTGAAGGATGTTGCAGGCAGCAGATCGCTCTCCACGGCGTCTCCAGACTCTGTTACGTCTGTCACATGTGCTGAGTGTAAACCTGCTGCCTGCAACATCCTTCAGCATGACCGGTTTGGCAGTGGGTCAGTAATGTTGTGGGGTGGCATATCTTTTGGAAGGCCACACAGCCCTCCATGTGCTCGCCAGAGGTAGCCTGACTGCCATTTGGTACCGAGATTAAATCCTCAGACCCCTTGTGAGACCATATGCTGGCGCGATTAGCCCTGGGTTCCTCCTAATGCAGGACAATGCCAGACCTCATGTGCTTGTGGCTGAAGTGTGTCAGCAGTTCCTGCAAGATGAAGACATTGAAGCTATGGACTGGCCTGCCCGTTCTCCAGACCTGAATCCGATAGAGCACATCTGGGACAGCACGTCTACGCTCCATCCACCAACATTACGTTGCACCACAGACTGTCCAGGAGTTGACGGATGCTTTAGTCCAGGCCTGGGAGGAGATCCCTTAGGAGAACATCCGCAACCTCATCAGGAGCATGCTCAGGCGTTGTAGGGAGGTCATACAGGCACATGGAGGCCACACACAATACTGAGCATCATTTTGACTTGTTTCCACTTTAATTTGTCTTGTTTTGATTTTCATTTGATTTGTTTCCACTTTCATTTTGGAGGGTCTCTCCAAATCCAGGCCTCCATTGGTTCAAAAATTTGATTTCTATTGATGATTTTTTGTGTGATTATGTTGACAGCACATTCAACTTTGTACACAACAAAGTATTCAAAGAGAATATTTCATTCATTTAGATCTAGGATGTTTATTTGAGTGTTCCCTTCATTTTTTTGAGCAGTATATATATATATATATATATATATATATATATTTATATACACACACACATATATATACCTACCTATGTGTATACATGTGGTAATTTCCTGATGAAGAAGTAAACTTATACTTCGAAACGCGTAGAATAAACCACCATCTTTTATTTCAACACGTCTGGATTTACGTCTTATTCAGCAGCGCAGATAATATCCACATATTTCTTGTCATTTTGGTTCAAATTACTTAAGAGGAACACACTGTTTACATACTCTATTTTATAATATTCACTGTATTCTATATATGTGCATTAGGCTTGAGCTAAACAAGTGAAATTTCCATGTAAATAGCAGTAGGGAAGATCCTGTGAAATCAGTTCCACTTGTGAAAGGTACCACAGTGCTACACTGCACTATGTCATGCTGCTCTCATATGGGCTAGCAAAAACCTGGTGACATACTCCTTTTTAAGGATTTTCTAAGCTATGTGACATCCTCTAATAAGGAAATAAAATTTCTAAAATAATTATTAATTAAATTAAATTAATCATAATTAAAGGGTTAATCTCGAGCTGTATCTTGAGCAAAACATTGCTCTGAATTCTCTTTACTTCCTGACTGCTGGAAGGGAATAGGAGCAGGAAGTCCTCCTTGAGTCACAATTCTGCTCAGTAGCTTCAATTACAGGTCTGTCATTGTTCTGAAGTTTAGACTGTTTATAATATTTTCATATAGAGAGAACAGGGCATTTGACCAAGCACAGCTCTGGAATATGAGAGCAGTGTTTAGGAGAACTGTTCTTGAAGCATCAGCAGAGGGTGGCTGGGGCAGTGTGATTTTGCAGAACTGATAACAGCAGTTAAGTCAGGATTTCAGAGGAGGGAGGGAGATAATAACTTAAGAATACCTTTCTAAACTAAAGCAAGTAGTTTTACTAGTTATGCCCAATCCAAGCAGATTGCAGACTGTAATCTCTACATCCACTATAGTGCATTGAAAAAACAAGCAATATATACTCACCCTCAAATGTCCCTACTAATCCCAGACAGTTTACTATTTACATTGGCTGAAGGCATCACGACCCATTATACCCCATGTGAAGTCTGCAGCCAATCACTGGCCTCAGCGGTCATAGACTGCAAACAGTATACTGGCGGAGAACAGAGGTGACGCAGTGCTGGGATGGAGGGTGAGTATGTATTTGTTTGTTTTTAGCAATGCACTACATTGGGTGCAGAGGTTACAGTAGCACTTGGGACTTGGAGCCAACAGAGGCAGAAAAAACCTCTTTGGCCCATTTACTAGTAAAATTCATGCTACGAGATTTAAGTTATTGCAATGGCACATCTCCACATGCTCCATATTCCACATTCCTACTTTATTGCCCCTATGATTCATGTGTTCCTCTGCCTGAATTCTTTTTAGCCTTCTTCTATCCCTGCTCCTCTAATGTTACTAACACTGTGAATATTGATGATCAAGCACTAAAATGCTTGAGTTCTCGCTACTTGAATCGAACAGGTTGGAAGCTCGGCTATATTGATATGCAGCGGTCATGCTAAGGTCAGGAGAGCATAAGTCAGTCTGACTGAATCCCTGACAGCAGCAGAGAGGTGGGTAGGGGGAGGGGCAAATATTAATTGGGCATTAACATACATTGACTTGCTGGCCTATGACAAAAAGTTTTCAGGAGCTTACAGCAACACAATGGGGTAACATATATGAATAAAAATTAGATATTCTGAAAGGGCTGCCCAAGTGCTTTTTCAGGATACTACGTATTGTGCAAAAATGACCTGACAGATTCCCTGTAGTTAGCATGATTCATCAAATGTGATTCTTCAAAAAGTTGCAAAAATTTGGGACAATTTCTCTCTAGCCCCCTTCCGGTATATTTTGAGTATGCCAGTATTTTGCACATTTGAGCGTCTATTTTAACACCGATGTGGTACATTTGGTGGCATAAACGCCAGAAAAGACTTCTTTTTTTTTACTTTGCTCTAAATTCATGAATCACATGGACCATTTCAATGAATTTGGCGCCAAAAACGTCAACTAAACACTACAAGACGAAACCAGACAGTGACTTAAAAACCTGCAAATGATGAGTATTTGCCGTCATCTTTAACATTTTCCATCATGCAATACTGTAATACTTACCACAGGGGAGCTAATTGCATACAAATGAACAGAGCTTTTAAGAACTGAAGATTACTTTTTGGTTAAACTTAAAAACTATTAACCAGCGAGTATAGATGGGTGAAAAAACCCAAAATAAGTTTGGCGCCTGTTATGTTTCGGTAGTGGGGTGCAGGTAAAAAAAGGGAATAAAAAATTTTTAAAAAAATTAACCCGGGGCCAAACCCCCCCAAAAAACAAGGGGGGGGGAAAAGGGCCTAGGCCCCCCAAGTAGAAAAAAAACCCAACCCTTTTGGGGGGAAAAATTCTGGCCCCGCGCCCAAAAAAAAAAAAGCCCCAAACATTAATGGCGGGAAAAAGGGGCATCTAAAAAGAAGAAAAAAAATTAAAAAAACGGGGGGCCCCCCTTAAAAAAAAAAAGAAAAGGACTCGCAACCCAAAAAACCCTAAAAAAAACCCAACCCCTTTCAAAAATGGAAAAGCCCTAACCCCCCAATTTTTTCCGGTAAACAAAAATAAAAACCCCCAAAACCCCTAAAAATGGAAAAAGAAAAAAACAAAAATTTTTTAATAAACAAAAGGGGGGGAAACCCCCGGAGGGGATAAGGCCCCCCCACGAATTTAGGCAAAACAAAATAAACCAAAAAAAAAAAAAGAAAAAATTTTTAAAAACCGAAAAAAATTTAAACACCGAGGCAAAAAAACGGGGGGGAAAACCCCAAAATTTTATCCCCCCAAAAAAACCCAAAAAGGGAACCCTCCCTTTAAAAAAAATGTAAACCGTTTCCCCCCCCCAAAATTTTCCCCCCCCCGGGGCCCGAACCCTTTTTTAAACCCCAGAGGGGCCCCCTTAAAAACTTTTAAAAATTTTAAAAAAAAAAATTAAATTTCCCCCCCCAAACCCCCCCCCGGGAAACCCGGCCCTTTTCTTTAAAACCCCCCAAAGGCCCC
>JARQOD010009751.1:0-30097 GCA_033576555.1 Oophaga sylvatica
GAGTGCAGCTCTGGAGTATAATACAGGATGTAACTCAGGATCAGTAATGTATGTACACAGTGACTGCACCAGCAGAATAGTGAGTGCAGCTCTGGAGTATAATACAGGATGTAACTCAGGATCAGTAATGTAATGTATGTACACAGTGACTGCACCAGCAGAATAGTGAGTGCAGCTCTGGAGTATAATACAGGATGTAACTCAGGATCAGTAATGTATGTACACAGTGACTGCACCAGCAGAATAGTGAGTGCAGCTCTGGAGTATAATACAGGATGTAACTCAGGATCAGTAATATAATGTATGTACACAGTGACTGCACCAGCAGAATAGTGAGTACAGCTCTGGAGTATAATACAGGATGTAACTCAGGATCAGTAATGTATGTACACAGTGACTGCACCAGCAGAATAGTGAGTGCAGCTCTGGAGTATAATACAGGATGTAACTCAGGATCAGTAATATAATGTATGTACACAGTGACTGCACCAGCAGAATAGTGAGTGCAGCTCTGGAGTATAATACAGGATGTAACTCAGGATCAGTAATGTAATGTCTGTACACAGTGACTGCACCAGGAGAATAGTGAGTGCAGCTCTGGAGTATAATACAGGATGTAACTCAGGATCAGTAATGTAATGTATGTACACAGTGACTGCACCAGCAGAATAGTGAGTGCAGCTCTGGAGTATAATACAGGATGTAACTCAGGAACAGTAATGTAATGTATGTACACAGTGACTACACCAGCAGAATAGTGAGTGCAGCTCTGGAGTATAATACAGGATGTAACTCAGGATCAGTAATGTAATGTATGTACACAGTGACTGCTCCAGCAGAATAGTGAGTGCAGCTCTGGAGTATAATACAGGATGTAACTTAGGAGCAGTAATGTAATATATGTACACAGTGACTGCACCAGCAGAATAGTGAGTGCAGCTCTGGAGTATAATACAGGATGTAACTCAGGATCAGTAATGTATGTACACAGTGACTGCACCAGCAGAATAGTGAGTGCAGCTCTGGAGTATAATACAGGATGTAACTTAGGAGCAGTAATGTAATGTATGTACACAGTGACTACACCAGCAGAATAGTGAGTGCAGCTCTGGAGTATAATACAGGATGTAACTCAGGATCAGTAATGTATGTACACAGTGACTGCACCAGCAGAATAGTGAGTGCAGCTCTGGAGTATAATACAGGAGGTAACTCAGGATCAGTAATGTAATGTATGTACACAGTGACTGCACCAGCAGAATAGTGAGTGCAGCTCTGGAGTATAATACAGGATGTAACTCAGGATCAGTAATGTAATGTATGTACACAGTGACTGCACCAGCAGAATAGTGAGTGCAGCTCTGGAGTATAATACAGGATGTAACTCAGGATCAGTAATGTATGTACACAGTGACTGCACCAGCAGAATAGTGAGTGCAGCTCTGGTGTATAACACAGGATGTAACTCAGGATCAGTAATGTAATGTATGTACACTGTGACTGCACCAGCAGAATAGTGAGTGCAGCTCTGGAGGATACAAGTTAATTCTACATATACACATCTGGCTCATTGTGTCCTCCTTTTATACAGACATATGTGGTCTTACGTGGTGTCCAGGTACAAGGTGTGGATCTTCCTCCCAATCAGCGCTGGATACCTTTCCATTGAGGTTTCTGCGCGGAAGTCTCCAGTATGTAATACTGTGGTTCCATTAGGAAGAATAAAAAGCAGCAGAACGGCCCCCGGGCAGCTAAAATGTGATAGAAAGAAGGGTTATTTACGATGGAGGGGGATCAGCGGTACCTGGACACAGTCCTCCCTGTCTATGTGCTCGCGTCGCTCTCCATCAGATGCAGATATAGTAAGATCAGAGCTCCACAACTAGCAGCCCACGATGTAATGATGAGATTTCTCACAGCTGAGAATTTGCTTCTGTCCACACCAATCACCTGAAGCGAATAAACCTCTCCTGTCCTATTTGTTACAATGTATCAGTGCAGGTAATATTTACCAGCATCACGGAGCATTACGTAGACTGGATGCAATTGTAACAAGCCCTCAGCTATGAGAAATGTCAGGTTACTGATAAATATAAAGAGAATGTTCTTATCCACCGATAAGAGTAGACGATGAGACTGGTGACGATCTGTGCCCAGCAGGTCTATGAGAAAGGGTTTACGTTATAACATGTATTCTTGTTTTCAGGGATACATGGAGCTGCTGTAATGAGCTGCACTGCGTGTGTACGGCCATCGGGAAGGCAGACCATATGGTGTATTACTCGTGGCTTAAAGGGATTGTACGGTGTAAACGACAAGTCTGCAGTCATTCTGTGTAACTGCAGACGTGTGACTGTCACATAGCACGGGCTGTGAGGATTCTCTGGTGTCAGTGCCGGGAAGGGCAGTCATGCGATGGCAGGTATGCGATATCCATACTCCCGGCCAAAATCCAACTAGACTGTTTCGGTTCGCTAAATGGCTGGAAACAGTCTAGTCAGATTCTGGCAGGCAGGATGTATATCGCATACATAATGTGACCGCCTTTCCCTGACACTAGAGAATCCTCACACTGTGCAGAGCTGTGAGGACTCACATGTCTGCAGTCACTTTCACCCTATGTGACTGCAGACTTATAACTTAAGGGGTTGTCTGGTCTAAAGTGACAAGGTGTCAGCAGGAAGAGCAGACATGTTTTACCATTTTCTCTGTGATCTTACTACCAGGTTACAGCAGAAAACAGTAAATGATTAGCGGTTTCTCAGCGTCAGTACTGCGCCATTCATGGAGGACACGTACTGGTTGGCGTCCAGCAGCACCACTTTGATGCCGTTCACCAGGCACTCCGTGTACATGGGTAAGCAGGTGATGAATTCCTTTTCCACTCGCAGCTTAGTCTGCACCAGGTTCCCCGTGATCTGGAAGATACGAGAGCAATGACAGGCGGCACATCGATACCCTGCAAACATGTATACAGCGGAGCACAGGTTACACCCGTCCCCGAAGAGGTTGGAGGCGATCGGACACAGAAGACGCTGGACAGAGAGGGAGCAGAGCAGCAATGACAGGTTATAACAGCTGAGCAGTCATGTTACTGCAGCCAGCGCCATCCTGCACGGACAGCGTACAGATCGTCCACACGAGACGTGATGGTCGGGGCCGCAATGGATGGAGTCTGCTGCATATTGTACAAAAGACTAGAAAAGCCAGAGCCAGTGACGAACACAACGCAACTGTACGGTCAGAGTGCAATGTGAACAGAGGTCTGCCACTTAAAGACGTATGCTCCGATACATTGTAGCAAGCACTGCAGCTGTGTTAGCACTGGTCAGGACAGGTTAACAGCCTTTCCATACTCATGTTGGCAGCAAGCAGAGATCTTGAGATTAGCAAGAAATTGAAAAACAAATCTATAAGGAAGCTGGAGCTTTGCTTAAATGGTATTATCTGGCATTTATGCGCCGGCCACAGAAAACGTGTTCACTACAGTCGAGCAGGTGAAGACATGTTACCATAGAAGTGAATGGGAGTCACTGACTCAGGGCAGTCGAGGTCGCACCTTCTGCATAAAGACCAGATATATTTCTGAGGAGCAGAGACAAGCGGCCAATACCTTACTGCAATAAATAGGGAAGCGGAATTTCTTAGTGAGGCCGCCATAATGGTCGGAGTGAAAGTGGGTGAGGAAATACGCAGAGCAACCGTCTATTTCCCCGTACTGGAAAGCGTCCACGGCAAAACCGGTGCCTAAGAGAAGACGATAAGAAGAATAATCAATATACAAGCGAGAATCAGCCGAGAACACAGCGGATGTAACATCAGCCCGGGGGGACACAGGAGCCCCTAACAAGGTGGAAAGAAAATCTGCAGCTGCCACTTTGGTAAAGGGACGTCTGACACCATCTCCTCAGACAAGCAAACCTCTGTCTCACAGTAAGCCCCTAAGTGCGGGCCCCCGGGAACAGCGTGAGACAGGATCATTGCACCTCATGCCGGACCTCTGGATGGGTCAGGTGTCGCGCCTCATGGCGGACCTCTGGATGGGTCAGGTGTCGCGTCTCATGGCGGACCTCTGGATGGGTCAGGTGTCGCGCCTCATGGCGGACCTCTGGATGGGTCAGGTGTCGCGCCTCATGGCGGACCTCTGGATGGGTCAGGTGTCGCGCCTCATGGCGGACCTCTGGATGGGTCAGGTGTCGCGTCTCATGGCGGACCTCTGGATGGGTCAGGTGTCGCGCCTCATGCTGGACCTCTGGATGGTCAGGTGTCGCGCCTCATGCCGGACCTCTGGATGGGTCAGGTGTCGCGCCTCATGCCGGACCTCTGGATGGGTCAGGTGTCGCGCCTCATGCCGGACCTGTGGATGGGTCAGGTGTCGCGCCTCATGGCGGACCTCTGGATGGGTCAGGTGTCGCGCCTCATGGCGGACCTCTGGATGGGTCAGGTGTCGCGCCTCATGGCGGACCTCTGGATGGGTCAGGTGTCGTGCCTCATGGCGGACCTCTGGATGGGTCAGGTGTCGCGCCTCATGGCGGACCTCTGGATGGGTCAGGTGTCGCGCCTCATGCCGGACCTCTGGAGGGGTCAGGTGTCGCGCCTCATGCTGGACCACTGGATGGGTCAGGTGTCGCGCCTCATGCCGGACCTCTGGATGGGTCAGTTGTCGCGCCTCATGCCGCACCTGTGGATGGGTCAGGTGTCGCGCCTCATGCCGAACCTGTGGATGGGTCAGGTGTCGCGCCTCATGGCGGACCTCTGGATGGGTCAGGTGTCGCGCCTCATGGCGGACCTCTGGATGGGTCAGGTGTCGCGCCTCATGGCGGACCTCTGGATGGGTCAGGTTGTGCACTGACCACACAGGAACAAAGCAGCACAAGAAATGGACAAATTGGCTTCGCTGACCAGCTATTCCACCACTCTTACTGCTCGGCCCCATTCACACGCTGCAGGGAATATATTGCAGGATTTTCCTTATTTGCACCCATAGGATGAAGCACAGACATGAGAAAAGCATAGAAGCCTCAGCACCATTATTTCTAGGACTCACACATGAAGAGCAGCACTGAGGTAAGAGGACAGGACATGTAATTAGTGTGAACACTCACCTGGGATTTTCTTGTAGAACGGACATTGTTTCCTTCCCCTCCCCCCCTGCTCCGTGGTGGAGTTTTGCCGGAACCTCTTTCCGCCTCTCTTTTGGGTTTCGGTCGCTGACGGTACTGGGATCTCATTGACATCCCCCACCACTCCGCCAGCATCGCTGAGAGAACTCGTCGCCTTTCTCTTCCGCGGCGGTTTCTCGCCCTGCGAGGCGACTGCGTTCAGGCTTTGCATTTTAAGAGGCATCTTCACCTCGGCCGCTGCTTTCACCACTTTGGGTTTCAAACCAAAGAAAACCCCGATGTCCATCTGCTTCTTGGCTTTGGATGAGGGCACGGACGTCATTCCTTGAGACCCCTGGGTGAATCTTTCCTGTGACGTCGGAGGCTCGGCCTCTACTGTGCGCTGTGGATGCGGGATCGGTGCACGAGGCTGAGACTTTACTGCAGAGGCTGCGACTTCCTCTGTCTTAATGAGATCTATGAGGGGCTGATCATTAGGGCGGAGGTCGGCCGCACCAGCTAGATACAGCTGCTCCCGGGGCCATTCACCTGACACAGGTGTGGTGCACTGAGACCAATAATCCTCGCCAGAACGAGTCCTCACAGAGGAGCTGCCCCCATTATCGTGGAGAGGGGGCTGATAACTGGTATTGCACTGTGGGGGGATTTCTAGTACTTTAGTGTTGTTCATAGGTGATCTGATGGGACGGGGTGTCCGTCCTGAGGTTGGCACGTTGCCCTCATCGTCACTGAAGAGCTCCTGATCGCTGACGAGTGGGGAGTAGGAAATGGCGCTGTCACATAGATCGAGGTCTCTGAGGGGCACAGGGTGACAACTGTCGGCAGTGATGTGGTTGGAGGTTTCCTGAGAAGCTTTGGATGGTGAGGAGAGCCAGACATCCAGCGACGTTCTCCTCGCCGACTCCTGGGAGCTGGAGGGAGACTGGGACTTGGGCGAGTTCAGCTTTGTCATCTCCTTAGAGATTGACGGAATGAAACCACTGGAAACACTTGAGTTATCGATTCCAGGTAGCGTCAGATCAGGGGTGCAGGGAGGCGAGATCGAAAGCTGATCCATGGCCCGGCTCTGTGCCAACAGGAAATGGGAATATCGCTTGTAGTGAGAAGGAAAAGAGGACGAGCAGCAAAAACCATCAGGGCATTCTGCAAAGAGAACAGAAAGACCACCCATCAGAAGGGCCCGGAGCCTCGTAATCCCCCCAGCACACTGCTGTCCTCCTTTACCAACCCCCACTGCTAACGCGGCAAGTGTTACGGCTGAGATGGCTCATAGTCAACTGGTATTCTCTGCCCGGAGGACAGAATACGGGTGCGGCTCTCTTCCCAGAAAAGAGAGCGGTCCAGTCTCAGAACTCAATAACGATGCAGTACCCAATACGGGGGTCTCTCACTAATACGTACCAGGCCCTGTAATGAAGGGGCCCCTTTATTCTGTTGATTGCTGGGGGTTCTAGGGAAAGTTCATAACTCCACAGATCCACATTAATGACCTATCTTATACCCAGCAGCCCCTTTTCCCAACCAGATTAGCCCCCCACTTCTTCCAAGAGCCATCATTTTTTTTAGGTTTCCGCTTACGGAAACATATGGGGTTTTTTTTTTTTTTGCAGGACGAGATACAGCGTTGAATGAGTTCGCTCATTTTACAATGAAACTTACTAAAAACTGGAGGAAAAATCCAAATGGCAGCAAAATGGTGAAGAAAACAAGTAAATCCACTCAGCGTTGTTTTTTAGGTTCACGGCATTCATTATGTGGTAAAAATTAACTCATAACCTGATTCTCCGGGTCGGTGCGATCACTGCGACACCAAACTTGTATTGTTTCTTTATTTTAATAGTTACAAAAGTGATTTGCGTCGTCATTTTCTGAGACCCGATGGTTGATGCCTCGTTTTTTGCATTATTTTTATAGCACCATTGACTCCATAGTGTTGTACATAAGAAGGTAAACTGATGTTTTCATTGATACTGTTTTGGCATCACTTTAATCCGATTTTATTCTTTTTTTTTTTGGGGGGGGGGGGGTCAGGGGGAAGTGAAATTACCAAAAAACTCAAATTCTAGGATTTCTGTCTTTTTTTTTTTACGGAGATCATAATCTAGATTAATTACCTTTTTATATTTCTTGGACATGGCAATAACAAGTTTGCTGTTTTTAATTCTTTTAATTTATATGTTTTTAAACAGGGAATAAATGTGGGGGAGGGGATGGTGATTCAATATTTTTTTTTTTTGGCAACTTTATTAGCTTTCACTTTTTTCTTTTTTTAGTCCTCCAATGGACCTTAGACTGCAGCATCTAAATAGTTAAATAGCAGTGATTGGAGCTCGAACCGTCTGCTGCCATTGGTGAAGTTTAACTACATGACACATCCGGAAGCCACCATGTATGGAGCGGGCTTAGTTCCTCCGTATCCTGCACCTGGCACAGGAGATATATTTGCATCCTACGTCAGGATGGGGTTAAGGACCTGTTAGGCTAGGATCACATTTGCATTTATGTGCGCAGCGTATCATCTGCATGCGCAAACACATGTTTAAGCAGTGGTTTTTTTCCGCATCATCTTACGCATGACGTCAAAAAACGCTGCGTGTGCATGCAGATTTTTTGCATGCATTTGCGTTGTTTATGCACATGCGTTCGATGAGACACCAAAAGGGCGTGTCTCATGAAGAACGCATGTGTATTGAACGCATCCGTATGCATGTCCTTGCGTACCAATGTGTTCCCATAGACAGTAATGCATTGCTTTGACGCATTCATCCGCATGTGCATATTTGACGGATTTTTGATGCTTTAAAAAATGCAACATGTCGCGTTCCCCGGACACCGCGAAATGACGCATGCAAATGCATGTCTCTGCATACACCAGTTAAAGTATGAAGCATGATGCATGTGGATCTATGCGGATGAAACGTGGGCACACAGACGCAAATGTGAAACCAGCTTTACACCCGCCTTGAGACTTCAAGGCTCTGACGAGCAGAGCGCAGTATTCTGCCTCAATAAACAGTGGGATATGTCCGATTCCTCATAGAGGTCACAGTGACGAGTCAGGTGAATGCACCCACCATGTTTTCTGCGAGGATACGTGTAGAAATTCTGTGTAAATCTTATGTCAAATTCATTGAAATTTTCACTTTGTACATTACAAAAAGTAAAATTTGTGGGAAACCTGTGACCAAAGTGTAAAATGCATGTGTGACCCCTCCGGGCTTTGCTGCTGGTTAACCACAGGTAGATGGTGAAACCTGTCCCTTGTGCACGCAGACTGACATGCTTTTTGGTGTTATCCTTACATTGCAGTAACGCTGTGTTTTTGGCCTTGGTGATCATCACCTTAAGATTAGAAAGGTAAAAGGCGACACCTGTACCTGTCTGTGCGGTGGACGGAGCGTCCAAGCATTCGGTGACGTGCCATTGCGGCGTCTGTACCAGTAATATGGAGAACGGCATCTGGCAGCTGGGACAATGGCCGCTGTGTCTGTTTTGAGGGGTCTCAGGCGTCGGGGTCTTTACAGTTTCAGCCTTTTTTCTTTTGGGTGTAGACGGTGCAGCCTCCTGAGAGCCGGCCCCTGCACGATCATCTCCGGGGCCGTCTGGGGTAAGGAGAGGGTCTGGGTGTCCTTCGTTTTCTTTGGGGCGTTTCTCCTCCTGTTACCCGTCTTTTAGCCTGAGACCCCGACTTTCTCGCTTGTTCCTGACATCCCGCTTTGTCCAAGACTCGATCTTTGTGCTTCTGGAGAGATTTATAATCCCAAATCTCGTCTTCATTGTCGGACATTGCTTAATGCTGAGAAAACGAAAAGGAAATGTAAAGAAAGAGAAAATGGCAGCACGCCCAGAAGACGACAACCCATAAAAGCAAAGCAGAGAGTTTGTTACAATGTATCAGGCCCAATGCTGCGAGGTAAAGGCAGGAAATCTCCTCCGGTACTGATAGTTTGCTGCAATGTATCAGCGCTGCTGACCTATATCAGTCAGGAGTCCGGGATCTTTACTGAGGGACGGCCAGGGTACAACTGTAACAAAGCGTCAGCTGTACATAGTATTTGGTCGGGGAAAGTTCTAAGATCTATGAGTTCTCCACAAATTAATGGGAGAACTATTTTTCTTTCTTGCACCCACTGACTAACATGGGCGAGTCCCGGCCGATCTGAAGCTCATAGAAAACATGGGTCACAGCAATGTGAGGCTTCATCGGTTTTCATACAGATGAGTAGGATTGTCTTCTGTCTGGCTCCTCCTCCCGAGACCCAGCAGGGTCTCTCCCCACAGTCCCACAGGGTCACTCCCCACAGTCCCGCAGGGTCTCTCCCCACAGTCCCACAGGGTCACTCTCCACAGTCCCGCAGGGTCCCTCCCCACAGTCCCTCAGGGTCTCTCCCCACAGTCCCTCAGGGTCTCTCCCCACAGTCCGGCAGGGTCCTCCCACAGTCCGCAGGGTCCCTCCCCACAGTCCGCAGGGTCTCTCCCCACAGTCCGGCAGGGTCCCTCCCCACAGTCCCGCAGGGTCCCTCCCCACAGTCCTCAGGGTCCCTCTCCAGTCCCTCAGGGTCCCTCTCCACAGTCCGGCAGGGTCTCTCCTCACAGTCCCTCAGGGCCACTTCCCACAGTCCCTCAGGGTCACTCCCCACAGTCCCCAGGGTCACTCCCACAGTCCCGCAGGGTCACTCCCCATCAGTCCCAGTCCCGCAGGTCTCTCCCCACAGTCCCCAGGGTCACTCTCCACAGTCCCGCAGGGTCCTCCCACAGTCCCTCAGGGTCTCTCCCACACGGTCATCCCTCAGGGTCTCTCCCCACAGTCCGCAGGGTCCTCCCCACAGTCCCGCAGGGTCCTCCCCACAGTCCCGCAGGGTCACTCCCCACAGTCCCACAGGGTCACTCTCCACAGTCCCGCAGGGTCCCTCCCCACAATCCTCAGGGTCTCTCCCCACAGTCCCTCAGGGTCTCTCCCACAGTCCGGCAGGGTCCCTCCCCACAGTCCCGCAGGGTCCCTCCCCACAGTCCCGCAGGGTCCTCCCCACAGTCCCTCAGGGTCCCTCTCCAGTCCCTCAGGGTCCTCTCCACAGTCCGGCAGGGTCTCTCCTCACAGTCCCTCAGGGTCCACTTCCCACAGTCCCTCAGGGTCACTCCCCACAGTCCCGCAGGGTCACTCTCCACAGTCCCGCAGGGTCTCTCTCCACAGTCCCGCAGGGTCACTCCCCAGTCCCGCAGGGTCTCTCCCCACAGTCCCGCAGGTCACTCCCCACAGTCCCCAGGTCTCTCCCCACAGTCCCGCAGGGTCCTCCCCACAGTCCCGCAGGGTCACTCCCAAAGTCCCGCAGGGTCCTTCCCCACAGTCCCGCAGGGTCTCTCCCCACAGTCCCGCAGGGTCTCTCCCCACAGTCCCGCAGGGTCCCTCCCACAGTCCCGCAGGGTCACTCCCCACAGTCCCGCAGGGTCTCTCCCCACAGTCCCGCAGGGTCTCTCCCCACAGTCCCGCAGGGTCTCTCCCCACAGTCCCGCAGGGTCCCTCCCCACAGTCCCAGGGTCTCTCCCACAGTCCCCAGGGTCCTCCCCACAGTCCGGCAGGGTCTCTCCCCCAGTCCGCAGGGTCTCTCTCCACAGTTCGCAGGGTCCCTCCCCACAGTCCCGCAGGGTCCTCCCCACAGTCCCTCAGGGTCCTCTCCACAGTCCGCAGGGTCTCTCCTCACAGTCCCTCAGGGTCACTCCCACAGTCCGCAGGGTCACTCCCACAGTCCCGCAGGGTCTCTCTCCACAGTCCCGCAGGGTCTCTCTCCACAGTCCCGCAGGGTCTCTCTCCACAGTCCCGCAGGGTCTCTCCCCACAGTCCCGCAGGGTCACTCCCCACAGTCCCCATGGTCTCTCCCCACAGTCCCCATGGTCTCTCCCCGCAGTGGTCACTCCCACAGTCCCGCAGGGTCTCTCCCAACAGTCCAGCAGGGTCTCTCCCCACAGTCCCATGGGTCTCTCCCACAGTCCCGCAGGGTCACTCCCCACAGTCCCGCAGGGTCCCCCCACAGTCCAGCAGGGTCTCTTACCACAGCCCGCAGGGTCCTCCCCACAGTCCCGCAGCGTCCCTCCCCACAGTCCCGCAGGGTCCTTCCCACAGTCCCGCAGGGTCCCTCCCCACAGTCCCGCAGGGTCCCTCCCACCCGTCCCGCAGGGTCTCTCCCCACAGTCCCCAGGGTCATCCCACAGTCCCGCAGGGTCACTCCCACAGTCCCTCAGGGTCT
This sequence comes from Oophaga sylvatica, assembly GCA_033576555.1. NCBI lineage: Eukaryota > Metazoa > Chordata > Amphibia > Anura > Dendrobatidae > Oophaga > Oophaga sylvatica. Next base: position 11,366 of record JARQOD010009751.1, read on the forward strand.
CTCCCCACAGTCCAGCAGGGTCTCTCCACACAGTCCCGCAGGGTCCCTCCCCACAGTCCCGCAGGGTCACTCCCCACATCCCGCAGGGTCACTCCCCACAGTCCCGCAGGGTCCTCCCCACAGTCCCGCAGGGTCACTCCCCACAGTCCCGCAGGGTCCTCCCACAGTCCGCAGGGTCACTCTCCACAGTCCGCAGGGTCCCTCCCCACAGTCCCGCAGGGTCACTCCCCACAGTCCGCAGGGTCTCTCCCACAGTCCCGCAGGGTCACTCCCCACAGTCCCGCAGGGTCACTCTCCACAATCCCGCAGGGTCACTCCCCACAGTCCCGCAGGGTCCCTCCCCACAGTCCGGCAGGGTCCCTCCACAGTCCCGCAGGGTCACTCCCCACAGTCCGCAGGGTCCTCCCCACAGTCCCGCAGGGTCACTCCCACAGTCCCGCAGGGTCTCTCCCACAGTCCCGCAGGGTCACTCTCCACAGTCCCGCAGGGTCTCTCCCCACAGTCCCGCAGGGTCACTCCCCACAGTCCCGCAGGGTCTCTCCCCACAGTCCCGCAGGGTCACTCCCACAGTCCCGCAGGGTCCTCCCCACAGTCCCGCAGGGTCACTCCCCACAGTCCCGCAGGGTCCCTCCCCACAGTCCCGCAGGGTCTCTCCCACAGTCCCGCAGGGTCCCTCCCCACAGTCCCGCAGGGTCCCTCCCACAGTCCCGCAGGGTCACTCCCCACAGTCCCGCAGGGTCCTCCCCACAGTCCCGCAGGGTCCTCCCACAGTCCCGCAGGGTCCCTCCCCAGTCCCGCAGGGTCACTCCCCACAGTCCCGCAGGGTCCCTCCCACAGTCCCGCAGGGTCCCTCCCCACAGTCCCGCAGGGTCCCTCCCCACAGTCCCGCAGGGTCACTCTCCCACAGTCCCGCAGGGTCCTTCCCCACAGTCCTGCAGGGTCACTCCCCACAATCCCGCAGGACCTCTCCCACCATTACCCTCCGCCGCTCCGTCCACTCCACTCCGCGCTCTTTTCCCGGTCTCACCGCCCCCACCTGCACATCCGCGGCAGCACTTTCCTTTGATTTCCTCAAATAACAGGCATAAAAATAATATCTTTCACCTTTGAATGTGATCTAAGTTTTTACTCGTTTTTTCGAGTTATCAAATTATCGATTTTTAATTTTATCACAGATTATTTTTTTACACTATTACAATAATTTGACAGTGTCGAATCGACACAAACGGAATAGAAAAAAAGTCCTGCAAAATAAATCTATTAATTTTGTCCGCACATTCGCCACAAAAGTGAAAATACAAACAGAAAATATTGATGATAAAAGATGCATTTAGTGTGAAGTATTGTTCCGGATTTTATGCTGCTGATTTCCATGAATTGCACAAGGTTACACTGAAAGTGGACGCGCGAATAGGCGGATGGGAACGTGGCGTCATGGACGCAGCTGATGTTGCCTGGTAACACATACTGCTGTCAATCATAAAAGGTGGAGCAAGATGGCAGCTTGCAGCCTACACGACTTGCTGCAGTTACAGAGCCCGCTGGAGGGCGCCCTGCAGGAGGCGGAGTCTGAGGAGAAGAGGCAGCGGCTGGTGCTGGAATATCTGGAGAGCGTGAATGTCCGGGCGGCAGCGCTCAGAGCGCCAGACTTCTCCCCAGGTACCGAGCTCCGGCAAGACTGTGGGTGCACATATATGATGCTTCTAACATGTCTGCTCTGTGGAGACTCTGCCCCATCACTGTGAGAAGCCCGGACCCTACTGTAGTGTCAAAGCTCAGCCCGCGGAGACAGGGGTAATCAGCAGACCCTGATAACAGCACATAGCATTATCCTCCTCCACCATCTGTACAGGGGGCACAATGCAGTCAGGGGGTAACGTCCTCCAGGAATCAGCAGACCCTGATAACAGCACATAGCATTATCCCCTCCACCATCTGTACAGGGGGCACAATGCAGTCAGGGGGTAACTCCTCCAGGAATCAGCAGACCCTGATAACAGCACATAGCATTATCCTCCTCCACCATCTGTACAGGGGGCACAATGCAGTCAGGGGTAACGTCCTCCAGGAATCAGCAGACCCTGATAACAGCACATAGCATTATCCTCCTCCACCATCTGTACAGGGGGCACAATGCAGTCAGGGGTAACTCCTCCAGGAATCAGCAGACCCTGATAACAGCACATAGCATTATCCCCCTCCACCATCTGTACAGGGACACAATGCAGTCAGGGGGTAACTCCTCCAGGAATCACAGACCCTGATAACAGCACAAGCATTATCCCCTCCACCATCTGTACAGGGGCACAATGCAGTCAGGGGGTAACGTCCTCCAGGAATCAGCAGACCCTGATAACAGCACATAGCATTATCCTCCTCCACCATCTGTACAGGGGCACAATGCAGTCAGGGGGTAACGTCCTCCAGGAATCAGCAGACCCTGATAACAGCACAAGCATTATCCCCCTCCACCATCTGTACAGGGGGCACAATGCAGTCAGGGGGTAACGTCCTCCAGGAATCAGCAGACCCTGATAACAGCACATAGCATTATCCTCCTCCACATCTGTACAGGGGACACAATGCAGTCAGGGGGTAACGTCCTCCGGAATCAACAGACCCTGATAACAGCACATAGCATTATCCCCTCCATCATCTGTACAGGGGCACAATGCAGTCAGGGGGTAATATCCTCCAGGAATCAGCAGACCCTGATAACAGCACATAGCATTATCCTCCTCCACCATCTGTACAGGGGCACAATGCAGTCAGGGGGTAACGTCCTCCAGGAATCAGCAGACCCTGATAACAGCACAAGCATTATCCTCCCCACCATCTGTACAGGGGCACAATGCAGTCAGGGGGTAACGTCCTCCAGGAATCAGCAGACCCTGATAACAGCACATAGCATTATCCTCCTCCACCATCTGTACAGGGGCACAATGCAGTCAGGGGGTAACATCCTCCGGGAATCAGCAGACCCTGATAACAGCACATAGCATTATCCTCCTCCACCATCTGTACAGGGGCACAATGCAGTCAGGGGGTAACGTCCTCCAGGAATCAGCAGACCCTGATAACAGCACATAGCATTATCCCTCCTCCACCATCTGTACAGGGGGCACAATGCAGTCAGGGGGTAACGTCCTCCAGGAATCAGCAGACCCTGATAACAGCACATAGCATTATCCTCCTCCACCATCTGTACAGGGGGCACAATGCAGTCAGGGGTAACGTCCTCCAGGAATCAGCAGACCCTGATAACAGCACATAGCATTATCCCCTCCACCATCTGTACAGGGCACAATGCAGTCAGGGGTAACGTCCTCCAGGAATCAGCAGACCCTGATAACAGCACATAGCATTATCCTCCACCATCTGTACAGGGGGCACAATGCAGTCAGGGGGTAACGTCCTCCAGGAATCAGCAGACCCTGATAACAGCACATAGCATTATCCTCCTCCACCATCTGTACAGGGGCACAATGCAGTCAGGGGGTAACGTCCTCCGGGAATCAGCAGACCCTGATAACAGCACATAGCATTATCCTCCTCCACCATCTGTACAGGGGCACAATGCAGTCAGGGGGTAACGTCCTCCAGGAATCAGCAGACCCTGATAACAGCACATAGCATTATCCCTCCTCCACCATCTGTACAGGGGCACAATGCAGTCAGGGGGTAACATCCTCCAGGAATCAGCAGACCCTGATAACAGCACATAGCATTATCCTCCTCCACCATCTGTACAGGGGCACAATGCAGTCAGGGGGTAACGTCCTCCAGGAATCAGCAGACCCTGATAACAGCACATAGCATTATCCCCTCCACCATCTGTACAGGGGCACAATGCAGTCAGGGGGTAACATCCTCCAGGAATCAGCAGACCCTGATAACAGCACATAGCATTATCCCCTCCACCATCTGTACAGGGGCACAATGCAGTCAGGGGGTAACGTCCTCCAGGAATCAGCAGACCCTGATAACAGCACATAGCATTATCCCCTCCACCATCTGTACAGGGCACAATGCAGTCAGGGGGTAACATCCTCCGGAATCAGCAGACCCTGATAACAGCACATAGCATTATCCCCCTCCACCATCTGTACAGGGCACAATGCAGTCAGGGGGTAATCCTCCAGGAATCAGCAGACCCTGATAACAGCACATAGCATTATCCCCCTCCACCATCTGTACAGGGCACAATGCAGTCAGGGGGTAACGTCCTCCAGGAATCAGCAGACCCTGATAACAGCACATAGCATTATCCTCCTCCACCATCTGTACAGGGGCACAATGCAGTCAGGGGGTAACATCCTCCGGAATCAGCAGACCCTGATAACAGCACATAGCATTATCCTCCTCCACCATCTGTACAGGGGCACAATGCAGTCAGGGGGTAACGTCCTCCAGGAATCAGCAGACCCTGATAACAGCACATAGCATTATCCCCTCCACCATCTGTACAGGGCACAATGCAGTCAGGGGGTAACGTCCTCCAGGAATCAGCAGACCCTGATAACAGCACATAGCATTATCCCCTCCACCATCTGTACAGGGGCACAATGCAGTCAGGGGGTAACTCCTCCAGGAATCAGCAGACCCTGATAACAGCACATAGCATTATCCCCTCCACCATCTGTACAGGGGCACAATGCAGTCAGGGGGTAACGTCCTCCAGGAATCAGCAGACCCTGATAACAGCACAAGCATTATCCCCTCCACCATCTGTACAGGGGCACAATGCAGTCAGGGGGTAACTCCTCCAGGAATCAGCAGACCCTGATAACAGCACATAGCATTATCCCCCACCTCTGTACAGGGGCACAATGCAGTCAGGGGGTAAGTCCTCCAGGAATCAGCAGACCCTGATAACAGCACATAGCATTATCCCCTCCACCATCTGTACAGGGCACAATGCAGTCAGGGGGTAACTCCTCCAGGAATCAGCAGACCTGTAACAGCATAGCATTATCCCCTCCACCATCTGTACAGGGCACAATGCAGTCAGGGGGTAACATCCTCCGGAATCAGCAGACCCTGATAACAGCACATAGCATTATCCTCCTCCACCATCTGTACAGGGCACAATGCAGTCAGGGGGTAAGTCTCCTGGAATCACAGACCTGATAACAGCACATGCATTATCCTCCTCACCATCTGTACAGGGGCACAATGCAGTCAGGGGGTAACGTCCTCCAGGAATCATGCAGACCCTGATAACAGCACATAGCATTATCCTCCTCACCATCTGTACAGGGGCACAATGCAGTCAGGGGGTAACATCCTCGGAATCGCAGACCCTGATAACGCACATGCATTATCCTCCACCATCTGTACAGGGGCACAATGCAGTCAGGGGTAACATCCTCAGGAATCAGCAGACCCTGATACAGCACATAGCATTATCTCCACCATCTGTACAGGGGCACAATGCAGTCAGGGGTAAGTCCTCCTAGGAATCAGCAGACCCTGATAACAGCACATAGCATTATCTCCTCCACCATCTGTACAGGGGCACATGCAGTCAGGGTGGTAAGTCCTCCAGAATCAGCAGACCCTGATAACAGCACATAGCATTATCCTCCTCCACCATCTGTACAGGGGCACAATGCAGTCAGGGGTAAATCCTCCAGGAATCAGCAGACCCTGATACAGCACAGCATTATCCCTCCACCACTTGTACAGGGGCACAATGCAGTCAGGGGTAACTCCTCCAGGAATCAGCAGACCTGATAACAGCACATAGCATTATCCCCCTCACCATCTGTACAGGGGCACAATGCAGTCAGGGGGTAACGTCTCCAGGATCAGCAGACTGATCTGCTTAGCATTATCCTCTCCACACTGTACAGGCCAATGCGTCAGGGGGTAACGTCTCCAGGATCAGCGACCTGATAACAGAATGCATTATCCTCTCCACCATCTGTTCAAGGCACAATGCAGTCAGGGGTAACGTTCCTCAGGGATCAGCTGACCTGATAACAGACATAGATTATCTCCCCACCATCTGTAAGGGGCACATGCAGTCAGGGGGTAACGTCACTCTGGAATCAGCAGACACCTGATAACTGAATAGCATATCCTCCTCCACCATCTGTACAGGGGACAATGCAGTCAGGGGGTAACTCCTCAGGAATCACCAGACCCTGATACAGCACATAGCATTATCCCTCCACCATCTGTACAGGGGCACATGCAGTCAGGGTAACTCCTCCAGGAATCAGCAGACCTGATACAGCAAGCATTATCTCCACCATCTGTACAGGGGCACAATGCAGTCAGGTGGTAACATCCTCAGGAATCAGCAGACCTGTACAGCACATAGCATTATCCTCCTCCACCATCTGTACAGGGGCACAATGCAGTCAGGGGTACGTCCTCCTGGAATCAGCAGACCCTGATAACAGCACATAGCATTATCCTCCTCCACCATCTGTACGGGGCACAATGCAGTCAGGGGTAACGTCCTCCAGGAATCAGCAGACCTGATAACAGCACATAGCATTATCCCCTCCACCATCTGTACAGGGGCACAATGCAGTCAGGGGGTAATATCCTCCAGGAATCAGCAGACCTGGTAACAGCACATAGCATTATCCTCCTCCACCATCTGTACAGGGGCACAATGCAGTCAGGGGGTAACGTCCTCCAGGAATCAGCAGACCTGTTAACAGCACATAGCATTATCCCCCTCCACCATCTGTACAGGGGCACAATGCAGTCAGGGGGTAACTGTCATGTGTGCATTGCCACGAAGATCGTCGCGGTTGCACATTTTGACTTCTCACAGCTGAGCTGCTGTTTCTTTGTGTTTGGCAGCTAGGGAGTTAATTCTGTCGGTGCTGGGACTGGGTGCAGTTTCTCCCGGCTGCGATTGATTATTTGTTGATTGGTTTCCTTTAAATTCCTGGTTGTCTGCTTGGGGAGTTGCCAGTGAAACCTTCATGCAGACCACAGATAGGAATGAATCTGTATAGACTTTAGTTGAGAGCTCCTTAGTTGTTCTAAGCTCAACTTGGTTAGAGTTTATTTCCCAGACCATTTATGTTCCTTTGGTGTTTGAGTGTGTATGCAAGCGAGTGCTATCCTGTCTGTCTTATATGTCTAATCTGTGTATTTAGCTAAGATCAGCCCATATCCCTTTGGTGGTAGTCAGGATCCTTCTTAGGACTGATTACAGTGTTCAGGGACTGATAGGAGACATGGTTAGGTTGGTGACTTGGACCTCTGAACCATTATCTGTACCTCCAAGGTGAGGGATTAGTTAGGACCCCAGTTTAGGGTCAGGTTAGATCCCGGTCCACCTCTTTCCTGTTTCAGCTCATCAAGTCCTCAAGATTAACCCTGAGTTCAGCAGATATCGTGTCAGGTAAATCTATTCTATACTTACATGCTGATGTTGCTATACTAGTTGTTGTATAGAGTGTTGTTCCTGTATTAATAGTTTACTGACATTGTATACATATCATTAGACAGCGTGACATTTTCACTGGCCATAAAAATTATCTCTAGTTACCATGGATCCAGTAGCCCAGCTGGCTCTGCAGTTGCAGGGATTATCCATGGAGCTGACGGACATTAAGTCCAAAGTTTTGTCTCCCCTGGAGCAAACCAGATTTGAACCTAAAGTAGCTCTCCCGGACAGGTTCACTGGTGGGCGAGACAAATTTTTCACCTTCCGGGAGGCATGTAAATTGTATTTTCGGCTTCGGCCTCGATCATCATGGAGTGAGGAGCAGAGAGTGGGAATTGTTATCTCACTTCTGCAAGGGGACCCTCAATCCTGGGCATTTTCCCTTCCTCCGGGATCCCCGGCTCTACAGTCAGTAGATCGATTTTTTACTGCCCTGGGTCTGGTATATGATGACCCAGATCGGGTCTCTCTTGCTGAGACAAAATTACGTAAGATACAGCAGGGAGATCGTCCGGCGGAGGAATTTGCTTCTGAGTTTCGTAGATGGGCCACAGATACTCAGTGGAATGACCCAGCTCTTAGGAGCCAGTTTTGTCATGGGCTTTCTGATAAATTAAAAGACGTTTTGGCTCAGTATGATTCTCCTCCATCACTGGAGGCTGCTATGGCCCTAGCTATCCGTACTGATAGACGGCTTCGGGAGAGGTGCGAGGTAACTCCGCCCCCTGTTGTTTCTCCATCTACCACTAAAGTCCCTTATGTTGAGGTTCCCCTTGTCTGTTCGGATGAGCCTATGCAGTTGGGAGGGACATCATTTCGTAGGAGGGGATTGGCGGTACGCCGCAGGACTAGAAGATGTTTTTTCTGCGGGAAAGAGGGACATTTTGTTGGAGAATGTCCATCTCGTGCCTTGTTGAGCAAAAAGTCGCCGGAAAACTGTTAATCCCAGGTTGTGTGGTGGACGACAACCTGGGAGTATGTATTTCGTCCGCTAGTTCTTCTCAGTTCCTTGTACCAGTGGAGGTGGTAGTTGGTACGAGACTGGAGAGATTGTCTGTTCTTCTTGATAGTGGTTCCGGGCTAATCTGGTTGACGCTCAGTTTGCTCAGGCTCAAGGTATGCATCTGAGTGTATTGGTCAAACCGATCCCTATATTCTCCATTGACGCCAGGCCTCTCGGCCAAGGTAGCTTTGTTCATGAGGTTCATAACATTGACCTTCGGGAAGGGGCAATACATAGGGAACTATTATCTTGTTATGTGTTGGAGGGTCTACCTACTCCCATTGTGTTGGGACTTCCTTGGTTGGTTAAACATAACCCTGTGATTAATTGGCAGTCCAGAGAGATAAGCCAATGGGGGGAGTTTTGCAAAAGCAACTGCATGAACACAGTCATCAGTGCGGTCGTGCCTAGTACATTGCCTCCTTTTTTGGAGGATTTTGGGGATGATTTCTCTGAGGAGGGGTGTCAGGAGTTGCCTCCTCATCGCGTGTATGACTGCTCTATTAATCTCCTTCCTGATGCTAAGTTACCTAAAGCTAGGTTGTATAACCTTTCTGGTCCTGAGAGGCAGGCTATGAAAGATTATATTTCTGAAAGTCTGGCCAAAGGGCATATTAGACCTTCATCTTCCCCAGTAGCCGCGGGGTTCTTCTTTGTGAAGAAGAAAGATGGAGGCCTACGCCCTGGCTTGGATTTCCGCGAACTTAATCGGATTACTGTTCGAGATCCGTATCCACTCCCTCTTATTCCTGATCTCTTCAATCAAATTGTTGGCGCCAAATGGTTTTCTAAATTGGATCTCAGGGGGGCGTATAATCTGATTAGGATAAAAGAGGGGGATGAGTGGAAAACGGCGTTTAACACGCCGGAGGGACATTATGAGAACCTTGTCATGCCTTTTGGTCTGACTACTGCACCAGCAGTATTCCAACATTTTGTTAATGACATTTTTCGTCACCTTGTGGGGCTGTTTGTGGTTGTATATTTGGACGACATTTTAATTTACTCGCCAGATCTTGTGTCTCACCAGGAGCATGTGAGACAGGTGTTGCAGATCTTGCGAGACAATAAATTATACGCCAAACTGGAGAAGTGTGTATTTGCTGTACAGGAACTTCAGTTTTTGGGTTTTTTGGTGTCAGCCTCCGGTTTCCGTATGGACCCTGAAAAGGTGAGAGCAGTGCTTGAATGGGATCAGCCAGGGGATCTTAAGGCTCTGCAGCGTTTTCTGGGGTTTGCTAATTACTACCGGAAATTTATTTGTAATTTCTCGTCTGTCGTCAAACCTCTCACTGACATGACAAGAAAAGGGACGGATTTTTCTAAATGGTCGGACAAAGCTTGCCAAGCCTTTTCCTCTTTGAAGAAATGTTTTGCTTCGGCACCCGTTCTCATCCAACCAGATGCATCACAGCCGTTCATTGTGGAGGTGGACGCGTCTGACGTAGGGGTGGGTGCTATATTGTCCCAGGGTCCGTCCCCTGGTAAATGGCATCCGTGCGCTTTCTTTTCTAAGAAATTGTCGTCCGCCGAAAGGAATTATGATATCGGCAATAGGGAACTTTTGGCCATTAAGTTGGCTTTTGAAGAATGGCGTCACTTTTTGGAGGGGGCAGTCCACCCGGTCACCGTCATTACTGATCACAAGAACCTGTTGTATTTGGAATCTGCTAAGCGTCTGAATTCCAGACAAGCTCGATGGTCGTTGTTTTTTACCAGGTTTAATTTTGTCGTCACTTATCGCCCGGGGTCTAAGAATGTAAAGGCTGATGCCTTGTCTCGCAGTTTCCCAGGGGCCGGGAAAACGGATAACCCGAGTCCTATCCTTCAGGAGGGGTGGTAGTGTCGGCTGTATGTTCTGAGCTTGAGGAGGAGGTGTTAGAGGCTCAGGGGGACGCCCCTGCAGGACCTCCAGGGAGACTGTTTGTCCCAAGTCTGTTGAGACAAAAGGTTATTGAGGCACATCATAATTCTGCTTTAGCAGGACATCCAGGGAGTAAGGCTACTTTAGATCTCCTTTCTCGCCGGTTTTGGTGGCCTAATGCTAATAAAGATGTTATAACTTTTGTCGCGTCATGTGTGGTGTGTGCTCGCTCTAAAACCCCTCATACCCGTCCGTCTGGGACCCTCTTACCCTTGAAACTTCCGGAGCGTCCATGGACTCATTTATCTATGGACTTCATTACGGACCTTCCTCCGTCGTCAGGGAATACTGTCATACTGGTGGTTGTTGACAGGTTCAGTAAGATGGCACATTTCATTGCTCTTCCTGCCCTCCCTAATGCTAAAACTCTGGCGCAGGTGTTCATTGGGGAGATCGTTAGACTTCATGGGTTGCCTTCTGATGTGGTGTCAGATAGGGGGTCTCAGTTTGTGTCCAAATTTTGGAGGGCATTTTGTTTACGTCGGGGAATGCAATTGTCATTTTCCTCGGCTTTTCATCCGCAGACCAATGGTCAGACAGAGCGTCTGAATCAGAGTTTAGAGACTTATCTCCGGTGTTTTGTCTCAGAGAACCAAGAGGACTGGTCTTCTTTCTTGCCTCTGGCAGAGTTCGCTCTTAACAACAGGCGGAGCGAGTCCACTGGTAAGTCCCCGTTTTTTGGGGCATATGGTTTTCATCCTCAGTTTTGTACTTTCAATGGGGGGGGCCCTTCTGGGGTTCCTGAGGAGGAGCGTTTCTCGTCGTCACTTGCTTCTGTGTGGAGAGGTGTATTGAATAATCTGAGTGCTATGGGGAACCGTTATAAACGTATGGCTGATAGGAGGAGAGTTTCTGGTCCAGATCTGAATGTGAACGATCTGGTATGGTTGTCTACCAGGAATATAAAACTTAAAGTGCCCTCCTGGAAACTGGGTCCCAGATTCATCGGGCCGTACAGGATCAGTTCCATAATTAATCCTGTGGCATTTCGTCTGGACCTCCCTCCTACGTTTAAAAATTCATAATGTGTTCCACAAGTCATTACTTAAAAGGTACGTGGCACCAGTCATACCATCACCTCTACCTCCTCCTCCAGTGTTGGTCAATGGTAACTTGGAGTTTCAAGTGTCAAAGATCATTGACTCACGTCTGAATCGCCGGTCCCTTCAGTACTTGGTGCATTGGAAGGGGTATGGTCCAGAGGAGAGGACGTGGGTTCCTGCGTCTGACATTAACGCAGATCGTTTGGTTCGGACCTTCCACAGAACTCACCCGGGCAGGCCTGGCCCTGAGGGTCCGGAGGCCCCTCGTAGAAGGGGGGTACTGTCATGTGTGCATTGCCACGAAGATCGTCGCGGTTGCACATTTTGACTTCTCACAGCTGAGCTGCTGTTTCTTTGTGTTTGGCAGCTAGGGAGTTAATTCTGTCTGTGCTCGGTGCTGGGACTGGGTGCAGTTTCTCCCGGCTGCAATTGATTATTTGTTGATTGGTTTCCTTTAAATTCCTGGTTGTCTGCTTGGGGAGTTGCCAGTGAAACCTTCATGCAGACCACAGATAGGAATGAATCTGTATAGACTTTAGTTGTGAGCTCCTTAGTTGTTCTAAGCTCAACTTGGTTAGAGTTTATTTCCCAGACCATTTATGTTCCTTTGGTGTTTGAGTGTGTATGCAAGCGAGTGTTATCCTGTCTGTCTTATATGTCTAATCTGTGTATTTAGCTGAGATCAGCCCATATCCATTTGGTGGTAGTCAGGATCCTTCTTAGGACTGATTACAGTGTTCAGGGTCTGATAGGAGACATGGTTAGGTTGGTGACTTGGACCTCTGAACCATTATCTGTACCTCCAAGGTGAGGGATTAGTTAGGACCCCAGTTTAGGGTCAGGTTAGATCCCGGTCCACCTCTTTCCTGTTTGAGCTCATCAAGTCCTCAAGATTAACCCTGGGTTCAGCAGATATCATGTCAGGTAAATCTATTCTATACTTACATGCTGATGTTGCTATACTAGTTGTTGTATAGAGTGTTGTTCCTGTATTAATAGTTTACTGACATTGTATACATATCATTAGACAGCGTGACAGTAACGTCCTCCAGGAATCAGCAGACCCTGATAACAGCACATAGCATTATCCTCCTCCACCATCTGTACAGGGGCACAATGCAGTCAGGGGTAACGTCCTCCAGGAATCAGCAGACCCTGATAACAGCACATAGCATTATCCTCCTCCACCATCTGTACAGGGGCACAATGCAGTCAGGGGTAACGTTCTGCAGGAATCAGCAGACCCTGATAACAGCACATAGCATTATCCTCCTCCACCATCTGTACAGGGGGCACAATGCAGTCAGGGGGTAACATCCTCCGGGAATCAGCAGACCCTGATAACAGCACATAGCATTATCCTCCTCCACCATCTGTACAGGGGCACAATGCAGTCAGGGGGTAACGTCCTCCAGGAATCAGCAGACCCTGATAACAGCACATAGCATTATCCCCCTCCACCATCTGTACAGGGACACAATGCAGTCAGGGGGTAACATCCTCCGGGAATCAGCAGACCCTGATAACAGCACATAGCATTATCCTCCTCCACCATCTGTACAGGGCACAATGCAGTCAGGGGGTAACATCCTCCGGGAATCAGCAGACCCTGATAACAGCACATAGCATTATCCCCCTCCACCATCTGTACAGGGGCACAATGCAGTCAGGGGGTAACATCCTCCGGGAATCAGCAGACCCTGATAACAGCACACAGCATTATCCTCCTCCTTCATCTATACAGGGACACAATGCAGTCAGGGGGTAACGTCCTCCAGGAATCAGCAGACCCTGATAACAGCACATAGCATTATCCTCCTCCACCATCTGTACAGGGGCACAATGCAGTCAGGGGGTAACGTCCTCCAGGAATCAGCAGACCCTGATAACAGCACATAGCATTATCCTCCTCCACCATCTGTACAGGGGCACAATGCAGTCAGGGGGTAACATCCTCCAGGAATCAGCAGACCCTGATAACAGCACATAGCATTATCCTCCTCCACCATCTGTACAGGGGCACAATGCAGTCAGGGGTAACGTCCTCCAGGAATCAGCAGACCCTGATAACAGCACATAGCATTATCCCCCCTCCACCATCTGTACAGGGGCACAATGCAGTCAGGGGGTAACATCCTCCGGGAATCAGCAGACCCTGATAACAGCACATAGCATTATCCTCCTCCACTATCTGTACAGGGGCACAATGCAGTCAGGGGGTAACATCCTCCAGGAATCAGCAGACCCTGATAACAGCACATAGCATTATCCTCCTCCACCATCTGTACAGGGGCACAATGCAGTCAGGGGGTAACATCCTCCAGGAATCAGCAGACCCTGATAACAGCACATAGCATTATCCTCCTCCACCATCTGTACAGGGGCACAATGCAGTCAGGGGGTAACGTCCTCCAGGAATCAGCAGACCCTGATAACAGCACATAGCATTATCCTCCTCCACCATCTGTACAGGGGCACAATGCAGTCAGGGGGTAACATCCTCCAGGAATCAGCAGACCCTGATAAAAGCACATAGCATTATCCCCCCTCCACCATCTGTACAGGGGCACAATGCAGTCAGGGGGTAACATCCTCCAGGAATCAGCAGACCCTGATAACAGCACATAGCATTATCCTCCACCATCTGTACAGGGGGCACAATGCAGTCAGGGGTTAACGTCCTCCAGGAATCAGCAGACCCTGATAACCGCACATAGCATTATCCTCCACCATCTGTACAGGGGGCACAATGCAGTCAGGGGGTAACGTCCTCCAGGAATCAGCAGACCCTGATAACAGCACATAGCATTATCCCCCTCCACCATCTGTACAGGGGCACAATGCAGTCAGGGGGTAACATCCTCCAGGAATCAGCAGACCCTGATAACAGCACATAGCATTATCCCCCTCCACCATCTGTACAGGGGCACAATGCAGTCAGGGGGTAACATCCTCCAGGAATCAGCAGACCCTGATAACAGCACATAGCATTATCCCCCTCCACCATCTGTACAGGGGCACAATGCAGTCAGGGGGTAACATCCTCCAGGAATCAGCAGACCCTGATAACAGCACAGAGCATTATCCTCCTCCACCATCTGTACAGGGGGCACAATGCAGTCAGGGGGTAACTTCCTCCAGGAATCAGCAGACCCTGATAACAGCACATAGCATTATCCCCCTCCACCATCTGTACAGGGGCACAATGCAGTCAGGGGGTAACGTCCTCCAGGAATCAGCAGACCCTGATAACAGCACACAGCATTATCCTCCTCCACCATCTGTACAGGGGGCACAATGCAGTCAGGGGGTAACGTCCTCCTGGAATCAGCAGACCCTGATAACAGCACATAGCATTATCCTCCTCCACCATCTGTACAGGGGGCACAATGCAGTCAGGGGTAACATCCTCCAGGAATCAGCAGACCCTGATAACAGCACATAGCATTATCCTCCTCCACCATCTGTACAGGGGCACAATGCAGTCAGGGGGTAACGTCCTCCGGGAATCAGCAGACCCTGATAACAGCACATAGCATTATCCCCTCCACCATCTGTACAGGGCACATGCAGTCAGGGGTAACATCCTCCAGGAATCAGCAGACCCTGATAACAGCACATAGCATTATCCTCCTCCACCATCTGTACAGGGGCACAATGCAGTCAGGGGTAACATCCTCCAGGAATCAGCAGACCCTGATAACAGCACATAGCATTATCCCCTCCACCATCTGTACAGGGGCACAATGCAGTCAGGGGGTAACGTCCTCCAGGAATCAGCAGACCCTGATAACAGCACATAGCATTATCCTCCTCCACCATCTGTACAGGGGCACAATGCAGTCAGGGGTAACGTCCTCCAGGAATCAGCAGACCCTGATAACAGCACATAGCATTATCCTCCTCCACCATCTGTACAGGGGCACAATGCAGTCAGGGGTAACGTCCTCCAGGAATCAGCAGACCCTGATAACAGCACATAGCATTATCCCCTCCACCATCTGTACAGGGGCACAATGCAGTCAGGGGGTAAATCCTCCAGAATCAGCAGACCCTGATAACAGCACATAGCATTATCCTCCTCCACCATCTGTACAGGGCACAATGCAGTCAGGGGGTAACGTCCTCCAGGAATCAGCAGACCCTGATAACAGCACATAGCATTATCCCCCTCCACCATCTGTACAGGGGCACAATGCAGTCAGGGGTAACTCCTCCAGGAATCAGCAGACCCTGATAACAGCACATAGCATATCCTCCTCCACCATCTGTACAGGGGCACAATGCAGTCAGGGGTAACATCCTCCAGGAATCAGCAGACCCTGATAACAGCACATAGCATTATCCCCTCCACCATCTGTACAGGGGGCACAATGCAGTCAGGGGTAACGTCCTCCAGGGAATCAGCAGACCCTGATAACAGCACATAGCATTATCCTCCTCCACCATCTGTACAGGGGCACAATGCAGTCAGGGGGTAACGTCCTCCAGGAATCAGCAGACCCTGATAACAGCACATAGCATTATCCCCTCCACCATCTGTACAGGGGCACAATGCAGTCAGGGGGTAACGTCCTCCAGGAATCAGCAGACCCTGATAACAGCACATAGCATTATCCCCCCTCCACCATCTGTACAGGGGCACAATGCAGTCAGGGGTAACATCCTCCAGGAATCAGCAGACCCTGATAACAGCACATAGCATTATCCTCCTCCACCATCTGTACAGGGGCACAATGCAGTCAGGGGGTAACGTCCTCCAGGAATCAGCAGACCCTGATAACAGCACATAGCATTATCCCCTCCACCATCTGTACAGGGGCACAATGCAGTCAGGGGTAACGTCCTCCAGGAATCAGCAGACCCTGATAACAGCACATAGCATTATCCCCTCCACCATCTGTACAGGGGCACAATGCAGTCAGGGGGTAACATCCTCCAGGAATCAGCAGACCCTGATAACAGCACATAGCATTATCCCCCTCCACCATCTGTACAGGGGCACAATGCAGTCAGGGGGTAACGTCCTCCAGGAATCAGCAGACCCTGATAACAGCACATAGCATTATCCTCCTCCACCATCTGTACAGGGGCACAATGCAGTCAGGGGTAACATCCTCCAGGAATCAGCAGACCCTGATAACAGCACATAGCATTATCCCCCTCCACCATCTGTACAGGGGCACAATGCAGTCAGGGGTAAGTCCTCCAGGAATCAGCAGACCCTGATAACAGCACATAGCATTATCCTCCTCCACCATCTGTACAGGGCACAATGCAGTCAGGGGGTAACGTCCTCCAGGAATCAGCAGACCCTGATAACAGCACATAGCATTATCCCCTCCACCATCTGTACAGGGGCACAATGCAGTCAGGGGTAACGTCCTCCAGGAATCAGCAGACCCTGATAACAGCACATAGCATTATCCTCCTCCACCATCTGTACAGGGGCACAATGCAGTCAGGGGTAACTCCTCCAGGAATCAGCAGACCTGATAACAGCACATAGCATTATCCCCTCCACCATCTGTACAGGGGCACAATGCAGTCAGGGGGTAACATCCTCCAGGAATCAGCAGACCCTGATAACAGCACATAGCATTATCCCCCTCCACCATCTGTACAGGGGCACAATGCAGTCAGGGGGTAACGCCTCCAGGAATCAGCAGACCCTGATAACGCACATAGCATTATCCTCCTCCACCATCTGTACAGGGGCACAATGCAGTCAGGGGTAACATCCTCCAGGAATCAGCAGACCCTGATAACAGCACATAGCATTATCCCCTCCACCATCTGTACAGGGGCACAATGCAGTCAGGGGGTAACGTCCTCCAGGAATCAGCAGACCCTGATAACAGCACATAGCATTATCCTCCTCCACCATCTGTACAGGGCACAATGCAGTCAGGGGGTAACGTCCTCCAGGAATCAGCAGACCCTGATAACAGCACATAGCATTATCCCCTCCACCATCTGTACAAGGCACAATGCAGTCAGGGGTAACGTCCTCCAGGAATCAGCAGACCCTGATAACAGCACATAGCATTATCCCCTCCACCATCTGTACAGGGGCACAATGCAGTCAGGGGGTAACGTCCTCCAGGAATCAGCAGACCCTGATAACAGCACATAGCATTATCCTCCTCCACCATCTGTACAGGGGCACAATGCAGTCAGGGGTAACTCCTCCAGGAATCAGCAGACCCTGATAACAGCACAAGCATTTCCCCTCCACCATCTGTACAGGGGCACAATGCAGTCAGGGGGTAACGTCCTCCAGGAATCAGCAGACCCTGATAACGCACATAGCATTATCCTCCTCCACCATCTGTACAGGGCACAATGCAGTCAGGGGTAACTCCTCCAGGGAATCACAGACCCTGATAACAGCACATACATTACTCCTCCACCATCTGTACAGGGGGCACAATGCAGTCAGGGGGTAACGTCCTCCAGGAATCAGCAGACCCTGATAACAGCACATAGCATTATCCTCCTCCACCATCTGTACAAAGGCACAATGCAGTCAGGGGTACGTCCTCCAGGAATCAGCAGACCCTGATAACAGCACATAGCATTATCCTCCTCCACCATCTGTACAAGGGCACAATGCAGTCAGGGGTAACTCCTCCAGGAATCAGCAGACCCTGATAACAGCACATAGCATTATCCCCTCCACCATCTGTACAGGGGCACAATGCAGTCAGGGGTAACGTCCTCCAGGAATCACAGACCCTGATAACAGCCCCCCCCCCCCCCCCCCCCCCCCCCCCCCCCCCCCCCCCCCCCCCCCCATAGCATTATCCTCCTCCACCATCTGTACAGGGGCACAATGCAGTCAGGGGGTAACGTCCTCCAGGAATCAGCAGACCCTGATAACAGCACATAGCATTATCCCCTCCACCATCTGTACAGGGGCACAATGCAGTCAGGGGGTAACGTCCTCCAGGAATCAGCAGACCCTGATAAAAGCACATAGCATTATCCCCCTCCACCATCTGTACAGGGGCACAATGCAGTCAGGGGGTAACGTCCTCCAGGAATCAGCAGACCCTGATAACAGCACATAGCATTATCCCCTCCACCATCTGTACAGGGGCACAATGCAGTCAGGTGGGTAACATCCTCCAGGAATCAGCAGACCCTGAAACAGCACATAGCATTATCCCCTCCACCATCTGTACAGGGGGCACAATGCAGTCAGGGGGTAACGTCCTCCAGGAATCAGCAGACCCTGATAACAGCACATAGCATTATCCCCCTCCACCATCTGTACAGGGCACAATGCAGTCAGGGGTAACGTCCTCCAGGAATCAGCAGACCCTGATAACAGCACATAGCA
>JARQOD010009752.1:0-30094 GCA_033576555.1 Oophaga sylvatica
TTTTCTAGCAGAGAGTGTAGTACAGACTAAAAGGTTTTTATTCTATAGTATTATTCAGTATATAAGGCTTGTTTTATATGTATGTAAAAGTTTGGAGATGTATATTTAGTGGGGACATCTCAGCTATATTGTGTATAGACCTCATTTCTAGCAGGGTTTGTTAGAGATAGCTCACTTATTAGCAGCAGTGTTGACGTGAACTGTCATGACTAGTGTCATGCCCTGTAACTACAATTGCATGAAGGTCCCTACTTAGCAGAGTATTTAGATATGGTAATTCAGTTGCTAGAAACCACAAACAGTAATTAGTCCTCTATTGTGTATAGAGGTTTGTACAGAGATCACTCTATTGTGAATCTTGATTTATAAGGCTCTTTTAAGGCCAGGAGTAAACATAGTGATTGTTTCATGTGAGAATACAGGCATAGGATGGTCGCTTTTTCAAGAAAACTGTCCCTACAGTTCATCCCTATAGTGTAGTTTAATGTATGGGAGTGTGCAAGTCATATCTGTGTACTGCTAGTCTGTAATTAACCCCTCTCTGACATTAGACGTACTATCTCGTCCATAAAACCCGTGCCATTCTGCCCATGGACGGGATAGTACGTCATAGGCGATCAGCTGCGCTCCTGAGGGAGCGCAGCTAATCGCCGCCGGGTGTCAGCTGATTATCACAGCTGACACCCGTGACTGTGTGTCAGGAGCGGTCACGGACCGCTCCCGGCACATTAACCCCTAGCACACCGCGATCAAACATGATCGCGGTGTACTGGGGGCACAGGGGAGGATCGCGCAGGGTGGGGGCTCCCTGCGCGCCCCCCTGAGACCCTCAGACCAGCGCGATGTGATCGCGCTGTTCTGAGGGCTTCCTCCCTCCCAGGACCCGGATCCAAGATGGCGCCGGGGTCCTGGAGGGAGGCGGCTTCCTCAGTGCCTGCTGAGAGGCACTGGGAAGCCTGCTGCACTGCCTGAGCGATCGCTGGTGTGACAGAGTGCTGTGCACACTGTCACACCAGCGATTTGATAAAATACAGTGATGTCCCACCCTGGGACAAAGTAAAAAAGTTAAAAAAATAAAAATAAACATGTTATAAAAAAAAATCCAAAATAAAAAAAAAAAAAAAAATATTCCCCAATAAATTCATTTCTTCCTGTAAATAAAAAAAACAAAACAATAAAAGTACACATATTTGGTATCGCCGCGTCCATAACGACCCCCCCTATAAAACTGTCCCACTAGTTAACCCCTTTAGTGAACCCCTTAAAAAAAAAAAAAACGAATCAAAAAATCAATGCTTTATCATCATACTGCCGAACAAAAAGTGGAATAACGCGCGATCAAAAAGACCGATATAAATAAACATGGTACCGCTGAAAACGTCATCTTGTCCCGCAAAAAACGAGCTGCCATACAGCATCATCAGCGAAAAAATAAAAAAGTTATAGCTCGCAGAATAAAGCGATGCAAAAATAATTATTTTTTATATAAAATTGTTTTTATTCTATAAAAGCGCCAAAACATAAAAAAATGATATAAATGAGGTATCACCATAATCGTACTGACCCGAAGAATAAAACTGCTTTATCAATTTTACCACACGCGGAACAATAAAAACGCCTCCCCCAAAAGAAATTCATGAATTGCTGATTTTTGTTCATTCTAACCTCCCAAAAATCGAAATAAAAAGCGATCAAAAAATGTCACCTGCTCAAAAATGGTACAAATAAAAACGTCAACTCGTACCGCAAAAAATAAGACCTCACATGACTCTGTGGGCCAAAATATGCAAAAATTATAGCTCTCAAAATGTGGCGATGCAAAAAACTATTTTTGCAATAAAAAGCGTCTTTTAGCGTGACAGCTGCCAATCATAAAAACCCGCTATAAATAGTAAATCAAACCCCCCTTTATCACCCCCTTAGTTAGGGAAAAATAATAAAATTAAAAAAATGTATTTATTTCCATTTTCCCATTAGGGTTATGGTTAGGGTTGCGGCTAAAGTTAGGGTTAGGGTTGGCGCTAAAGTTAGGATTAGGGTTAGGGTTGGGATTAGGGGTGTGTTAGGGTTAGGTTTGTGGTTAGGGTTGGGACTAGGGTTAGGGGTGTGTTGGGGTTAGGGTTGGAGTTAGAATTGGGGGGTTTCCGCTGTTTAGGCACATCAGGGGCTCTCCAAATGTGACATGGCGTCTGATCTCAATTCCAGCCAATTCTGCGTTGAAAAAGTCAAACGGTGCTCCTTCACTTCTGAGCTCTGCCATGCGTCCAAACAGTAGTTTATCCCCACATATGGGGTATCAGCGTACTCTGGACCCCAAGAGTTATTGTGCAATTTGTCCTATTTCTTCTGTTACCCTTGGGAAAATAAAAAACTGGGGGCGAAAATATCATTTTTGTATAAAAAAAATTATTTTTTTGTTTTTACGGCTGTACATTATAAACTTCTGTGAAGCACTTGGGGCTTCATAGCGCTCACCACACACCTAGATAAGTTCCTTGTGGGGTCTATTTTCCAAAATGGGGTCACTTGTTGGGGATTTCCACTGTTTAGGCGCATCAGGGGCTCTCCAAATGCGACATGACGCCCCAGACCATTCCATCAAAGTCTGCAATCCAAAACGTCACTACTTCCCTTCTGAGCCCCAACGTGTACCCATACAGTAGTTTTCTCCCACATATTGGGTATCAGCGTACTCAGGACAAATTGGGCAACAACTTTTGGGGTCCAATTTCTCCTGTTACCCTTGTAAAAATAAAATATTGGGGCGAAAAAATCATTTTTGCAAAAAAAAAAAAAGATTTTTTATTTTTACGGCTGTGCGTTAAAAACTTCTGTGAAGCACTTCGGGGTTCAAAGTGCTCACCACACATCTAGATAAGTTCGTTGTGGGGTCTATTTTCCAAAATGGGGTCACTTGTGGGGGGTTTCCACTGTTTAGGCGCATCAGGGGCTCTCCAAATGCGACATGACGCACCCAGACCATTCCATCAAAGTCTGCAATCCAAAACGTCACTACTTCCCTTCCGAGCCCTGACGTGCGCCCATACAGTAGTTTTCTCCGACATATTGGGTATCAGCGTACTCAGGACAAATTGGACAACAACTTTTGGGTCCAATTTCTCCTGTTACCCTTGTGAAAATAAAATATTGGGGGTGAAAAAATCATTTTTGTAAAAAAAAAAAAAGATTTTTTATTTTATGGCTGTACGTTATAAACTTTAGTGAAACACCTGGGGGTTCAAAGTTCTCACCACACATCTAGATAAGTTCCTTGAGGGGTCTAGTTTCCAAAATGGTGTCATTTATGGGGTTTCCACTGTTTAGGCAGATCAGGAGCTCTTCAAACACGACATGGCGTCCAGCCAATTCTGCGTTGAAAAAGTCAGACGGCGCTCCTTCCCTTCCAAACTCTGCCATGCACCCAAACAGTGGTTTACCCCCACATATGGGGTATCAGCGCACTCAGGACAAATTGCACAATAACTTTTGGAGTCTTGTTACCATTGGAAAAATAAAAATTGGGGTGAAAAGATCATTTTTGTGGAAAAAATATGATTTTTAAATTTTACGGCTCTACGTTATAAACTTGTGTGAAGCACTTGGGGGTTCAAATTGCTCATCAAAAATCTATATAAGTTCCTTAGGGGGTCTAGTTTCCCAAATGGGGTCATTTGTGGGGGGTTTCCACTGTTTAGGCACATCAGGGGCTCTCCAAATGCAACATGGCATCCAAACTCAATTCCAGCCAATTTTGGTTGGAAAAAGTCAAATGGTGCTCCTTCCATTCCGAGCTCTGCCGTGCGCCCAAACAGTGGTTCCCCCCCACATATGGGGTATCAGCGTACTCAGGACAAATTGTACAACAACTTATGTGGTCCAATTTCTCCTGTTACCCTTGGGAAAATAAAAAATTAGTGACTAAAAGATAATTTTTGTGGGAAAAAAATAGGATTTTTTATTTTCATGCCCGGGCATTATAAACTTGTGTGAAGCACTTGGGGGTTCAAAGTGCTCACCAAAGATCTAGATAAGTTCCTTAGGGGGTCTAGTTTCCAAAATGGGGTCACTTGTGGGGGGTTTCCACTGTTTAGGCTCATCTGGGGCACTGCAAACGGAACATGACCCCCATTAACGTCTGCATTCCAAAACGTTACTACTTCCTTTCCAAGCCCTGCCGTGCGCCCAAACAGTTTCCCCCCCCCACATATGGGGTATCAGCGTACTCAGGACAAATTGGACAACAACTTTTGGGGTCCAATTTCCTTGGGAAAATTCAAAAATTTGGGACTAAAAAATCATTTTTGTGGAAAATTGATTTTTTTTTTTTTTCACACCCAGGCTTTATAAACTTTTGTGAAACACTTGAGGGTTCAAAGTGCTCACAACAGATCTAGATAAGTACCTTAGGGGGTCTAGTTTCCAAAATGGTGTCACTTGTGGGGGTTTCCACTGTTTAGGCGCATCAGGGGCTCTCCAAACGCGACATGGCATCCAATCTAAATTCCAGCCAATTTTAGTTTGAAAAAGTCAAACGGCGCTCCTTCCCTTACGAGCTCTGCCGTGTGCCCAAACAGTGGTTTTCCCCCACATATGGGGTATTGGCGTACTCAGGAGAAATTGCATAACAACCTTATCTGTCCATTTTCTCCTTTTACCCTTGTGAAAATAAAAAAAAAGGTTGTAAAAGATAATTTTTGTGGCTAAAAAGTAAAATATTCATTTTTTCCTTCCACGTTGCTTTAGTTACTGTGAAGCACCTGAAGGGTTAATAAACTTCTTGAATGTGGTTTTGAGTACCATGAGGGGTGCAGTTTTTAGAATGGTGTCACTTTTGGGTATTTTCTGCCATGTAGACCCCTCAAAGTGACTTCAAATGTGAGGTGGTCCCTAAAAAAAATGGCTTTGTAAATTTTGCTGTAAAAATGAGAAATCGCTGGTCAACTTTTAACCTTTATAACTTCCTAACAAAAAAAAATTTTGGTTCCAAAATTGTGCTGATGTAAAGTAGACATGTGGGAAATGTTATTTCTTAACTATTTTGTGTGATATATTTCTCTGTTTTAAGGGAATAAAAATTCAAAGTTTGAAAATTGCAAAATTGCAACGATTTTGTCCAGCATTCAACAAAAAATTGCGTGCAAACTTTTTAGCATACGCATAGTAATCTAGAAAATATTGAGCGAGTTGCTTCACAAAGCCTCTCAAGGCATGCTGTATGCCAATGTTCTCGGTATGCGCTACATACATGACCCGCTGTATAGCCTTGGATGAGCAGCGTTCTTGCTGCACAGTCCTATTTTTAAAGATGCTAAGCCCCCTCAGATATAAAAGACAGGCATGTCGGGACGTGTCCCGGCCTATTTTGGCACAGGACCACACCGATGCAACGATTTTGTCCAGCATTCAACAAAAAATTGCGTGCAAACTTTTTAGCATACTCATAGTCATCTAGAAAATATTGAGCGAGTTGCTTCACAAAGCCTCTCAAGGCATGCTGTATGCCAATGTTCTCGGTATGCGCTACATACATGACCCGCTGTATAGCCTGGGATGAGCAGCGTTCTTGCTGCACAGTCCTATTTTTAAAGATGCTAAGCCCCCTCAGATATAAAAGACAGGCATGTCGGGACGTGTCCCGGCCTATTTTGGCACATGTCCACCCCTATGCGTCGATATTGAGCACCGTTAAACAAAAATCAGGTACAAACTTTTTAGCATAGCTATGTTTCTGACTCTCATGCCATGCCAGAAAGGCCTATTTTGGCACAGGCCCAAGCCTATGCAACGATTTTGACCAGCATTCAACAAAAAATTGGGGGCAAACTTTTTAGCATACCTGTGTTTCTGACGCCAATGCCGTACCAGAAAGGCCTATTTTGGCACAGGCCCAAGCCTATGCAACGATTTTGACCAGCATTCAACAAAAAATTGGGTGCAAACTTTTTAGCATACCTGTGTTTCTGACGCCCATGCCGTACCAGAAAGGCCTATTTTGGCACAGGCCCAAGCCTATGCAACGATTTTGACCAGCATTCAACAAAAAATTGGGTGCAAACTTTTTAGCATACCTGTGTTTCTGACGCCCATGCCGTACCAGAAAGACCTATCTTGGCACAGGCCCACACCTATGCAGCGATTTTGACCAGCATTCAACAAAAAATTGGGTACAAACTTTTTAACATACCTGTGTTTCGGACTCTCATGACATACCAGAAGCACACTGTGCCATGTACTCTAGCCCATAATATTTCACATCGGGTATGGGACCTACATAGCTTTGTTTTCTCAGGTATTAAAAAAGTGTGGAAAACTGAAAATCGTGAGGCCTGGGGTAATTTAGTGAGCTTCACGGGGATAAAATTTAGCGAGTCTATGAACCTTATAGACAAATCGGGTAGCATCACACACAAGACCACGACACCTCTTAACAATAAAGTAAGAATCGTGGCGACCGGCATTGTGGGCTATAAATGTATACCCTGAAAATTTACCGTTGGTAAAGAACAGTAAAAAGGCGTGCGTACAACTATCACCCTCAAACCCCAAGCGCTATCACAAACACTATTACCTACAGAGGTCACCCCCACGAGAATTTCTGTATGTGTGTATCAAGATGCTCCATGCTTTGACCGATTGTTTGCTCGTGAATGCTGCCATCTCCAGGGTCATCATAGTTGTGTAAATGCGCTGTGAGATCGTGTATCGGCCCCCTAGGGTGTAATGCGGGAGCATTTTAATTATTTTTCAATTCATAACCATACGTTCTCAGGCAGACAGGTTTATTTCACAGAAGTTGACTGTACAGTTGCATAATTTTTGTTTAAAATCATACATTTGCATAATTTTGTTTAAAATCGCACAGTTCTGCGATAATGTCGGGTGATGGACACGCACTTATCAGTCTCTCATACATGTCACAGAAAGATTTTAGTCTGTTCTGCAAGAGTTTATTATGCACGTACTGTGCAGACATGTCAAGAAACATTTTGGCGTGTTCAGCAGTCCATACGGGTGTTGGTGTGTAAGGTGATCGACCATCATCCTTCTGCTTCTTACTTACACAACGGCGCGATACAGCGCGTTTCTTTGGCGGTATTGCATCGGCTGAATTGGTAGCTGCGGCTTCCGCGTTGCTATTTGCAGATTCTGTAGCTTGACACAGACGTATATTCTTAAGCCTACTACTCTCCGCATTCCCGGGGTGGGCGGTTGGCGCGTCGCTTTCTCCACGATCTGCGACACACCCGAGTGAAAGAGGTTCCGTTCTCACACCCGCTCTGTTCTCAAATCCATAATTGCGCTGTTGCAAAACTCGCGAATAACGCTCCGCCGTAACTAAAGAAAAGATACGTGGTGTAGTTAATCGCTAAGAGGGCGAGATATAGGGTTAACCGCTAAGCGGGCGAGATATAGGAAAAGCTACAGGCCCCGCTTTACTTTGATTCAACGCGATATTTGTAAAGCTACCAGCACCGATTATCTGTGAAACCGCTGCATGATTGTTTGTATAAGTACACTATAGAGCGGCCTAGACATATATACTTACAAGTATCCCCCGGATGCTGATCTACAGAGAATGCTGAATTAACAGACATCACGCTGCTCGGTCGCGGCCGTATGGGACTGATTTCTCCCTCAAACTTCAACCTCACGGGCGATACTTTAGCAGCTGTAAATAAAATATAACATACATGAATGCGCACAACACATTCACAAAGCTAACTTGACACACGTAAATAAAATATATCTACTAGTTACTGCAGAAATTTTTAGCTGCGTGTATAAGAGCACTATAGAGATGCGTAGACATATATGCTTACAAGTATGAGACGTGTAGTGTAGTTCAGAGATTGGTGAATTAAACGGTGTGGAGTTGCTCGGTCGTTGTCGTATGGGGCTGTTTTCTTTTTCAAGCTGCAGCCTCCTGCACGCTAATTTAACAGCTGTAAATAAAATATAACTATTAGTCGCCTCAGAAATGATATCTACACGGGTCACACGCATAAAGCTAAATTCACAAAGCTATCTTAACGAGCGTAAATAAAATATATCCACTAGTTATCGGTGGTGTCGCAGGGTATAGAGGATACAAACATATATCAACCGGGTTTCAAGGACCCGCTACCTTTTCTATTCCAGCGACGTGTGCTTAGCAAATCACCCCATCTTTTAGGAGCGTCGGGTATCGCGAGAGTTAGAGGATTATAGTCCGGTTCTACGAACTCGACATCTGAATCCTGGGGATCCTCCACGATCTCAACATCGGAATCGCGATGCTCGAGCGGCTCAGTCACCACAGTGTTTCCAACCGCCCAGTCCGCTTGGAGTCGATCTGTATCTGTATGAGAAAATGTTTATATTATTAAAACATGTCTAGCTAACGACCCTGTCAGCTAAAATAAAATTAACTGTATGGATTTTAGCGGCAGTCTATATTAATTATTAATATTAATAGTAGTCGTTATAAATTTACAGCTACAGGGTAATGATGGTGGGGGTTCGGGCGTGAAATATTGCTTCTCCAATATTGCATCAAGGCGGTTAGCCGCCATGATCCCTCTGTAAAACATGAATGGGATGTTTTTTTCTGTCCCTAGCGTGGGGGCATTGACAGAGGGCGGGTTCTCTCTGCTAGGACTAATAAATACAAGCCGGTCACAATCAATACAACTCGCACTTGTAAGGGTTCGCACATCACAGGACACACGCCCGATCTGAACAGAACTAAAGTGAGTATTTTTATGTCTTTCGTTTCAATTATATTTAAGTTTGTGTAGTATTTGCATGAACAACTTACCCGTGTTTTCATACTTGATCTTTATTTGCTTTAATTCAATAGTGGACCCTTTTTTATTCAAGATGGAGTCCAGATATTCTCGTGTTCAATATTCTGCTTTGCTTTCACCAGAACAATCGGGTAAATTTTACACCGTATATAGTGTACGACGTATTGTCTCGGGCTGTCTGAGTCTGCGCTTTGTATATATAAACGATATATTTCATTCTTTCTTATTTAAGAAGAGGGAGTCCATTCAG
Organism: Oophaga sylvatica; assembly: GCA_033576555.1. NCBI lineage: Eukaryota > Metazoa > Chordata > Amphibia > Anura > Dendrobatidae > Oophaga > Oophaga sylvatica. The sequence continues at coordinate 9,037 of JARQOD010009752.1, forward strand.
GCTACTCCTACGAGAACCGGTTCATTACGCCGAACCTGTTAGAGGTTGGCATCTCTGCTAGCGGGCGACGATCCTCCAGCTCTCACCAGTCTGTCACAGGCTAGAAACCTATAGCTATATCAGATGTTTTAAACCTATGTATCTAGACGGGTAAACGTAGTAGCTGTAAATTTATAACGACTACTATTAATATTAATAATTAATATAGACTGCCGCTAAAATCCATACAGTTAATTTTATTTTAGCTGACAGGGTCGTTAGCTAGACATGTTTTAATAATATAAACATTTTCTCATACAGATACAGATCGACTCCAAGCGGACTGGGCGGTTGGAAACACTGTGGTGACTGAGCCGCTCGAGCATCGCGATTCCGATGTTGAGATCGTGGAGGATCCCCAGGATTCAGATGTCGAGTTCGTAGAACCGGACTATAATCCTCTAACTCTCGCGATACCCGACGCTCCTAAAAGATGGGGTGATTTGCTAAGCACACGTCGCTGGAATAGAAAAGGTAGCGGGTCCTTGAAACCCGGTTGATATGTGTTTGTATCCTCTATACCCTGCGACACCACCGATAACTAGTGGATATATTTTATTTACGCTCGTTACTATAGCTTTGCGAATTTAGCTTTGTGCGTGTGACCCGTGTAGATATAATTTCTGAGGCGACTAATAGTTATATTTTATTTACAGCTGTTAAATTAGCGTGCAGGAGGCTGCAGCTTGAAAAAGAAAACAGCCCCATACGACAACGACCGAGCAACTCCACACCGTTTAATTCACCAATCTCTGAACTACACTACACGTCTCATACTTGTAAGCATATATGTCTACGCATCTCTATAGTGCTCTTATACACGCAGCTAAAAATTTCTGCAGTAACTAGTAGATATATTTTATTTACGTGTGTCAAGTTAGCTTTGTGAATGTGTTGTGCGCATTCATGTATGTTATATTTTATTTACATCTGCTAAAGTATCGCCCGTGAGGTTGAAGTTTGAGGGAGAAATCAGTCCCATACGGCCGCGACCGAGCAGCGTGATGTCTGTTAATTCAGCATTCTCTGTAGATCAGCACCCGGGGCATACTTGTAAGTATATATGTCTAGGCCGCTCTATAGTGTACTTATACAAACAATCATGCAGCTGTTTCACAGATAATCGGTGCTGGTAGCTTTACAAATATCGCGTTGAATCAAAGTAAAGCGGGGCCTGTAGCTTTTCCTATATCTCGCCCGCTTAGCGGTTAACCCTATATCTCGCCCTCTTAGCGATTAACTACACCACGTATCTTTTCTTTAGTTACGGCGGAGCGTTATTCGCGAGTTTTGCAACAGCGCAATTATGGATTTGAGAACAGAGCGGGTGTGAGAACGGAACCTCTTTCACTCGGGTGTGTCGCAGATCGTGGAGAAAGCGACGCGCCAACCGCCCACCCCGGGAATGCGGAGAGTAGTAGGCTTAAGAATATACGTCTGTGTCAAGCTACAGAATCTGCAAATAGCAATGCGGAAGCCGCAGCTACCAATTCAGCCGATGCATTACCGCCAAAGAAACGCGCTGTATCGCACTGTCGTGTAAGTAAGAAGCAGAAGGATGATGGTTGATCACCTTACACACCAACACCCGTATGGACTGCTGAACACGCCAAAATGTTTCTTGACATGTCTGCACAGTACGTGCATAATAAACTCTCGCAGAACAGACTAAAATCTTTCTGCGACACGTATGAGAGACTGATAAGTGCGTGTCCAACACCCGACATTATCGCAGAACTGTGCGATTTTAAACAAAATTATGCAAATGTATGATTTTAAACAAAAATTATGCAACTGTACAGTCAACTTCTGTGAAATAAACCTGTCTGCCTGAGAACGTATGGTTATGAATTGAAAAATAATTAAAATGCTCCCGCATTACACCCTAGGGGGCCGATACACGATCTCACAGCGCATTTACACAACTATGATGACCCTGGAGATGGCAGCATTCACGAGCAGTGTAGTAGAATGGTGTGCAATCAGGGTATATAGAAATTAGGTGCTGGTGAATTGGCCCAGAGCGGTACCAATAGACATAAGTAAGGTAAGATTCACCGCACACAAAGACTGTAAGTCATGCAAAAAAGGGGGTTTGTTTATTCAAAGAATATCCAATCCAAGGAAGAACAAATATCAGTGCCGTGTATAACAGAATGTACAGTATACAAATACCCAACGTTTCGGCCCTTCCCGGGCCTTACTCATGGGTAACTAAAAGAAACAAACAAAAATTGAGATTACATTGTGAGACAAATATACAGTGACAAAGGTACAGTAATATATACAATATGTACAATTAGTAGAACGGATTGAATAATATATAGACGTTCGCTATTAACTGATTCATATGCAATTAATCCAGATAAATGGAACTAGGTAGAGGTGTAGCTACAAATGTAATATATAGATATGGGAGCAATTAACGTAGATATCAAATTCTGGAGGGCACAAACTTATAATGAACAAAGGGCTACATATCAATTTACCTTAATAGTATATGTACAAAGAAGGAATGGCACAGAGAAGATGAACTAGGATTCCTGGTAGCTTTCCTTGTGGCACACTACAGATTGTGAACAATATTGAAACCATATGTTTAAACATGATATAAAGAAAAATGCTGATAAACATCATAGCATGAGTTCAATTGTTACCTGTGTGTGGCAAAAAAGGGGAAAGGAACAGGTATATCCTAAGTATACATAGGAATAGTTCCGGATGCGGTGCCAATAGCCTATATGTGAGATATAAATGATTAAAATAATGAATATCTAGAAAGGGGAATTAGGGAGGGGAGAGGTGCATCCTACCTTGGTGTTAGATCAGTTCTGAAAGCAGCTGGCGTTACGTTTAGTAGGAAGGCTGACACATGTGGCCTGTTCAAGTGAATACAGGGAGCTTTGTTAAGGGTCAGACTTCAGTATGGAACTGCGCTGACATGTAGATAACCGGGAAGCCATGTAACGTACCTGGGAAGATTCTTCTGCTTGATTACAGGCGGCGCATCCGCGCCCTGCCTTAAGCTGAGTGACCAGATCATAGTGGAGGGATGTAAGGGATTTTATAGGCGGCGCCGTACACCGCCGGGCCGGATGTGCGTCATCCGGACCGGAAGTGATGCGGCGCCTGTTGTCGGTCATGCGCAATGAAAATGGCAATCGCCATTTTGTTGGTGGAAGCATACTGACCCAGTGTGTGTAGATGTTAGATAGGACATGCGCAATGGCACCTGCAGTGGCCATCTTGTTGATAGTAACGTGGTCAGGGTGATTACTTTTATGTATTAGTAATTGTAAAGGAACTTAAAAGGTAGGGGAGAGAGCGGGGCCTAGGGGAAAACAGGGAAGGGAAAAACAGCACAAATATGTATGTGTATATTATCATAATGAGATAAGAGGGGGTAACTCGAGACCAGCAGATAGAGTAAGGGATATACTGATGTGTCAATGTGGGGGATGATATCAAAATAAGGAAGAATGCTGTTTAAAGAGATAGGGAATAAAAATAAAAATGAAGATAAAAATAAAAATAAAATTAAAATAATGAAAAACCAGAGGTGGAACTGAGTTGCTGTGGATATTTCAAGAAATAAAAATGAAAATAAAATACAAATAAAATAAAAATGAAAATGAAAAATAAAAAATAAAAAACAAAAAATAAAAAATAAAAAATGAAAGTTAAAAATAAAATTAAATAAAGAAGAAAATGAAAATAAGAGTAAAAATGAAAAAGAAGGAAAGGAGAATATAATTCTTTTGAACAAATATTGAGAATAAAAAATGAAAAAAATAAAAATAAAAATAAAGATAAAAATTGGGTAAGTATGAAAATACAAAAGAAGGAGTTGAAAATAAAAATAAAAATAAAAATAAAGAAAAAATGAAGAAAAATAAGAAGATTTTTTCAAAGAAATAAAGATAGAAGAAAAAAGGGGAGATAAAAATGAAAATAAAAATAAAAATAAAATTAAAAAAATAAAAATAAAAATAAGGGGAATGGTAACGTGACTTACCAGAGATAGAAGTCAGCGTGTCTGCAAAAAATGGTAAATAGGTTAGAAAGAAATATATAGTAAATTGCAAAAATTATAACAGCCAGTCCATCTCCCTATTAAGGCCTCGTGGTGAGAGTGTATCTAACTTATGGATCCAATAGCTCTCCCGTAATTTCAAACGTCTCACACGGTTACCTCCCCTTCTGGATTTGGGAACATGTTCAATGATTTGAAACTTTAGTTGTGCCACGGTGTGTTTAAATTTTGAGAAATGATCCGGTAATGGTAGCCAGGTCTTACCACATCGGATGGTCGAGTTGTGACTTGCGATTCTATCTTTCACGTGCTGAGTTGTCTCGCCCACGTATAGAAGACCACAGGGGCATTTGATCACATAAATAACAAAATTGGAATTGCAGGTATGGTATCCATGAATCGGAAAAGATTTGCCAGTACGTGGGTGGGTAACTGAATCTGATTTGATGATGTTAGAGCAACTGGCACAATTTAGACATGGAAAAGTGCCTTTACGGCGTGTGGCAAGATGGCTCTGTGTTAAAATTTGTCGAGAACTCCCAATGTCGGCACGTACCAATTTATCCTTTATGTTGGGGGCTCGTCTGTTACACATTAGTGTAGGTGCCTTGAATGCCTCAATGGAGGGATACGCCCTAGATAGTAATGCCCAATGCTTACGTATAATAGAATGCACTTTAGGCATGAGCGGATGGTACGTGTGGACGAAGGGTACCCTCTCAGTCTTAGTTAGGGAAGGATTACCTGGTGGTGGATTCAAGGTACGGACTTTCTCAAGTTCTAACAGTCTAGTGGGGTAGTCTCTTTCCCTGAATTTTTGGAGTGTTTCGTCTAAGTGTACTGGAAGTAAATCTGAATTTGTGACAATTCTCGAGATACGAGTAAACTGAGATCGAGGTAGACTATCCTTAGTCGATCTGGGATGGCTACTAGAATAGTGGAGAAGGCTATTGCAGTCAGTCGGTTTGCTATATAGATCAGTTGTTAGGATGCCCACCGAATCTTTCTGCACAAGAGTGTCGAGAAAAGGAATATTGTTGACGTCATACTGCATAGTGAATTGAAGGTCCGTATCCACGGAGTTTAAATATTGATGAAAGGATTTCAAAGACTCGAGGGTACCCGACCATATGAAAAAAATATCGCCGATATATCTGTGGTAACATTGTATTGATTCTTTGTAGGGTATAGTTGGATATACAAAATTGGATTCAAATGCATGCATGTATGCATTTGCGTAAGCTGGCACTACGTTACTACCCATGGCAGTCCCGCGCAATTGTAAGTAGTAGGTGTCCTCAAATAAAAAGTAATTCTCATGTAGTACCATCGTGAGAAGATCCAAACAAAATTGAATTGAACCTTGAGACATGGTCGAAGTTTCGAGTAATGTTTTGGTAGCCTGTATACCCTTAGTATGTGAAATGGACGTATATAGACTATTTATGTCCATAGTTACCAGTATACTGTCTGGTGAAGCGGTTTTGAAAGTTCTAATGACCCTAAGAAAATGTCCCGTGTCTAGTAGGAAGGATGGAGTTGTCTTAACCAACGGCGTTAAGATCTTTTCAAGAAAGACTGAAAGTGGTGAAAATATCGAGTCCGTTGACGCCACGATGGGTCTACCCGGGGGATTAGTGAGAGACTTGTGTATCTTGGGTAAAATATAGAAAACCGGGATGCTGGGATGTAGGTTCGTTAAGAATGTCACCGTCTTTTTATCAATGATATGGTTGTCTAAGTATGTATTGAGAAGAAATTGGATTTTATGATTGATCTCTATTGTAGGATCTCTAGGAAGTACCTGATAAGTGTTGGAGTCTAGGCACTTTTCCATGTCTAAATTGTGCCAGTTGCTCTAACATCATCAAATCAGATTCAGTTACCCACCCACGTACTGGCAAATCTTTTCCGATTCATGGATACCATACCTGCAATTCCAATTTTGTTATTTATGTGATCAAATGCCCCTGTGGTCTTCTATACGTGGGCGAGACAACTCAGCACGTGAAAGATAGAATCGCAAGTCACAAATCGACCATCCGATGTGGTAAGACCTGGCTACCATTACCGGATCATTTCTCAAAATTTAAACACACCGTGGCACAACTAAAGTTTCAAATCATTGAACATGTTCCCAAATCCAGAAGGGGAGGTAACCGTGTGAGACGTTTGAAATTACGGGAGAGCTATTGGATCCATAAGTTAGATACACTCTCACCACGAGGCCTTAATAGGGAGATGGACTGGCTGTTATAATTTTTGCAATTTACTATATATTTCTTTCTAACCTATTTACCATTTTTTTGCAGACACGCTGACTTCTATCTCTGGTAAGTCACGTTACCATTCCCCTTATTTTTATTTTTATTTTTTTAATTTTATTTTTATTTTTATTTTCATTTTTATCTCCCCTTTTTTCTTCTATCTTTATTTCTTTGAAAAAATCTTCTATTTTTTCTTCATTTTTTCTTTATTTTTATTTTTATTTTCAACTCCTTCTTTTGTATTTTCATACTTACCCAATTTTTATCTTTATTTTTATTTTTATTTTTTTCATTTTTTATTCTCAATATTTGTTCAAAAGAATTATATTCTCCTTTCCTTCTTTTTCATTTTTACTCTTATTTTCATTTTCTTCTTTATTTAATTTTATTTTTAACTTTCATTTTTTATTTTTTATTTTTTGTTTTTGTTTTTTATTTTTTATTTTTCATTTTCATTTTATTTTATTTGTATTTTAGTTTCATTTTTATTTCTTGAAATATCCACAGCAACTCAGTTCCACCTCTGGTTTTTCATTATTTTAATTTTATTTTTATCTTCATTTTTATTTTTATTTTTATTCCCTATCTCTTTAAACAGCTTTCTTCCTTATTTTGCTATCATCCCCCACATTGACACATCAGTATATCCCTTACTCTATCTGCTGGTCTCGAGTTACCCCCTCTTATCTCATTATGATAATATACACATACATATTTGTGCTGTTTTTCCCTTCCCTGTTTTCCCCTAGGCCCCGCTCTCTCCCCTACCTTTTAAGTTCCTTTACAATTACTAATACATAAAAGTAATCACCCTGACCACGTTACTATCAACAAGATGGCCGCTGCAGGTGCCATTGCGCATGTCCTATCTAACATCTACACACACTGGGTCAGTATGCTTCCACCAACAAAATGGCGATTGCCATTTTCATTGCGCATGACCGACAACAGGCGCCGCATCACTTCCGGTCCGGATGACGCACATCCGGCCCGGCGGTGTACGCCGCCGCCTATAAAATCCCTTACATCCCTCCACTATGATCTGGTCACTCAGCTTAAGGCAGGGCGCGGATGCGCCGCCTGTAATCAAGCAGAAGAATCTTCCCAGGTACGTTACATGGCTTCCCGGTTATCTACATGTCAGCGCAGTTCCATACTGAAGTCTGACCCTTAACAAAGCTCCCTGTATTCACTTGAACAGGCCACATGTGTCAGCCTTCCTACTAAACGTAACGCCAGCTGCTTTCAGAACTGATCTAACACCAAGGTAGGATGCACCTCTCCCCTCCCTAATTCCCCTTTCTAGATATTCATTATTTTAATCATTTATATCTCACATATAGGCTATTGGCACCGCATCCGGAACTATTTCTATGTATACTTAGGATATACCTGTTCCTTTCCCCTTTTTTGCCACACACAGGTAATAATTGAACTCATGCTATGATGTTTATCAGCATTTTTCTTTATATCATGTTTAAACATATGGTTTCAATATTGTTCACAATCTGTAGTGTGCCACAAGGAAAGCTACCAGGAATCCTAGTTCATCTTCTCTGTGCCATTCCTTCTTTGTACATATACTATTAAGGTAAATTGATATGTAGCCCTTTGTTCATTATAAGTTTGTGCCCTCCAGAATTTGATATCTACGTTAATTGCTCCCATATCTATATATTACATTTGTAGCTACACCTCTACCTAGTTCCATTTATCTGGATTAATTGCATATGAATCAGTTAATAGCGAACGTCTATATATTATTCAATCCGTTCTACTAATTGTACATATTGTATATATTACTGTACCTTTGTCACTGTATATTTGTCTCACAATGTAATCTCAATTTTTGTTTGTTTCTTTTAGTTACCCATGAGTAAGGCCCGGGAAGGGCCAAAACGTTGGGTATTTGTATACTGTACATTCTGTTATACACGGCACTGATATTTGTTCTTCCTTGGATTGGATATTCTTTGAATAAACAAACCCCCTTTTTTGCATGACTTACAGTCTTTGTGTGCGGTGAATCTTACCTTACTTAAAGCATTCACGAGCAAACAATCGGTCAAAGCATGGAGCATCTTGATACACACATACAGAAATTCTCGTGGGGGTGACCTCTGTAGGTAATAGTGTTTGTGATAGCGCTTGGGGTTTGAGGGTGATAGTTGTACGCATGCCTTTTTACTGTTCTTTACCAACGGTAAATTTTCAGGGTATACATTTATAGCCCACAATGCCGGTCGCCACGATTCTTACTTTATTGTTAAGAGGTGTCGTGGTCTTGTGTGTGACACTACCCGATTTGTCTATAAGGTTCATAGACTCGCTAAATTTTATCCCCGTGAAGCTCACTAAATTACCCCAGGCCTCACGATTTTCAGTTTTCCACACTTTTTTAATACCTGAGAAAACAAAGCTATGTAGGTCCCATACCCGATGTGAAATATTATGGGCTAGAGTACATGGCACAGTGTGCTTCTGGTATGTCATGAGAGTCCAAAACACAGGTATGTTAAAAAGTTTGTACCCAATTTTTTGTTGAATGCTGGTCAAAATCGCTGCATAGGTGTGGGCCTGTGCCAAGATAGGTCTTTCTGGTACGGCATGGGCGTCAGAAACACAGGTATGCTAAAAAGTTTGCACCCAATTTTTTGTTGAATGCTGGTCAAAATCGTTGCATAGGCTTGGGCCTGTGCCAAAATAGGCCTTTCTGGTACGGCATGGGCGTCAGAAACACAGGTATGCTAAAAAGTTTGCACCCAATTTTTTGTTGAATGCTGGTCAAAATCGTTGCATAGGCTTGGGCCTGTGCCAAAATAGGCCTTTCTGGTACGGCATGGGCGTCAGAAACACAGGTATGCTAAAAAGTTTGCACCCAATTTTTTGTTGAATGCTGGTCAAAATCGTTGCATAGGCTTGGGCCTGTGCCAAAATAGGCCTTTCTGGCATGGCATGAGAGTCAGAAACATAGCTATGCTAAAAAGTTTGTACCTGATTTTTGTTGAACGGTGCTCAATATCGACGCATAGGGGTGGACATGTGCCAAAATAGGCCGGGACACGTCCCGACATGCCTGTCTTTTATATCTGAGGGGCTTAGCATCTTTAAAAATAGGACTGTGCAGCAAGAACGCTGCTCATCCCAGGCTATACAGCGGGTCATGTATGTAGCGCATACCGAGAACATTGGCATACAGCATGCCTTGAGAGGCTTTGTGAAGCAACTCGCTCAATATTTTCTAGATGACTATGCGTATGCTAAAAAGTTTGCATGCAATTTTTTGTTGAATGCTGGACAAAATCGTTGCATCGGTGTGGTCCTGTGCCAAAATAGGCCGGGACACGTCCCGACATGCCTGTCTTTTATATCTGAGGGGGCATAGCATCTTTAAAAATAGGACTGTGCAGCAAGAACGCTGCTCATCCCAGGCTATACATCGGGTCATGTATGTAGCGCATACCGAGAACATTGGCATACAGCATGCCTTGAGATGGTTTGTGAAGCAACTCGCTCAATATTTTCTAGATGACTATGCAAATGTTAACGGACAGCACTTAGTTTTTGAATTTCAGGGTTGTTTTTCCACGGATCCCCGTCGGGTTATAATGAAAATGATGCAAATAAAGGCACAAACATCACCTGCGGGCAGTTATATCACGCCTTTTTAGCTAAAAAGCACTAGCTGCAGCGGTGCGGGTACACCATAAGTGTGCTATGGGTGCATGAGTGGCGTGAAATGTTTAAAAATGATTCAGCGGTTCACAAGCATCTATGAAATATGGTATTTTCCAAACACCTGCGATGATCTGTTTGCCTCCTACATTAAACTACACTATAGGGTTGAGCTGTAGGGGCCCGTGTATCCTAGCGGCGACATAGCAGCTGAGAGTAGATACATCGCCATGCTAAAAAGATTGTCCTTCACATACATGAATATAAAATGAGCTGCATACTATCATATAATATTGAGATTTACTCCAACATATAATGATATATGGTTATACCTGTCTAGAGAGAATCCCTTCCAGTTGTTGTAAAATTACTCAGAAATTTCACCCCCACAGCGATAATTGGTGTGTAAATAATCTATTGAGCATTTAAGGGACTTGTCCGGGCATGCCCTGACATTTATCTATGAAATATGGTATTTTCCAAACACCGGCGATGATCTGCTTGCCCCCTACATTAAACTACACTATAGGTATGAGCTGTAGGGGCCCGTGTATCCTAGCGGCGACATAGCATCTGAGAGTAGATACATCGGCATGCTGAAAAGATTGTCTTTCACATACATGAATATAAAATGAGCTGCATACTATCATATAATATTGAGATTTACTCCAACATATAATGACATTTGGTTATACCTGTCTAGAGAGAATCCCTTCCAATTGTTGTAAAATTACTCAGAAACTTCACCCCCACAGCGATAACTGGTGTGTAAATAATCTATTGAGCATTTAAGGGACTTGTCCGGGCATGCCCTGACATTTATCTATGAAATATGGTATTTTCCAAACACCGGCGATGATCTGCTTTCCCCCTACATTAAACTACACTATAGGTATGAGCTGTAGGGGCCCGTGTATCCTAGCGGCGACATAGCATCTGAGAGTAGATACATCGGCATGCTGAAAAGATTGTCTTTCACATACATGAATATAAAATGAGCTGCATACTATCATATAATATTGAGATTTACTCCAACATATAATGACATTTGGTTATACCTGTCTAGAGAGAATCCCTTCCAGTTGTTGTAAAATTACTCAGAAACTTCACCCCCACAGCGATAATTGGTGTGTAAATAATCTATTGAGCATTTAAGGGACTTGTCCGGGCATGCCCTGACATTTATCTATGAAATATGGTATTTTCCAAACACCGGCGATGATCTGCTTGCCCCCTACATTAAACTACACTATAGGTATGAGCTGTAGGGGCCCGTGTATCCTAGCGGCGACATAGCATCTAGAGAGTAGATACATCGGCATGCTGAAAAGATTGTCTTTCACATACATGAATATAAAATGAGCTGCATACTATCATATAATATTGAGATTTACTCCAACATATAATGACATTTGGTTATACCTGTCTAGAGAGAATCCCTTCCAATTGTTGTAAAATTACTCAGAAACTTCTCTTTTACATTGTAACCTTGTTTTTACAATACCGCGTCATTGCTTTTTTTTAAAATACAAATAAAACATTCGCGTGTCTAATATTATAACACGGCAATATACATAATATACCCAATGAACATTTCATAATGTGACCTCGCCTTGATACAGCTTTCCCCACATGTCCCCATCCTATGCCTGTATTCTCACATGAAACAATCACTATGATAGCAGCCGATAACAAAACATGAACACAACATGTTGAGAAGTAGTGGACATGTGCCAAAATAGGTCGGAACACGTCCCAACATGCCTCTCTTTTTTGTTGAATGGTGCTCAAAATCGAATATTATGGACTAGAGTACATGGCACCGTGTGCTTCTGGTATGGCATAATGGTCCGAAACACAGGTATGTTAAAAAGTTTGTGAAATAGTTTTATTTTAATTACAGACTAGCAGTACACAGATATGACTTGCACACTCCCATACATTAAACTACACTATAGGGATGAACTGTAGGGACAGTTTTCTTGAAAAAGCGACCATCCTATGCCTGTATTCTCACATGAAACAATCACTATGTTTACTCCTGGCCTTAAAAGAGCCTTATAAATCAAGATTCACAATAGAGTGATCTCTGTTGTGAATGTGTTTGAGATGAGTTCTGAGCAGAGGCTCCCTCTGGTGGTTACAAGCGGTACTAGTGAAGATTGTGAGAACTGGGAATCAGGTGTTACTGACTGGTCTTATATAAGGGAGTCATTTTCCCATCAGGGTTGCCGGTGATCAATTGTTCTGGTCTGAATCCTTCATTCCAGTTTCCCTTGTAGCCTGCTGTGTCGTGTCTGCATCTCCTGCTACCAGATAAGAATTTTTCTTCTTTTGTGTTGTTGCTATATTTTTGCATTTTGTCCTGCACTTCTTTGGGGGCCTTCTGGGTCCCCTCCGGGGGCTTCTGCCTTCTCAGTTTAGTTCAGCCACTGAGTTTTGTTCTTTTGCTTTTTCCAGTTTTTTTTCAGTGGCTGCTGTTTTGATTTTGTTACACCAGAGAGCTAATTTAGGTGGTAGAGGTCGTGTGATCTCAGGTGATTTTGAAATTAGTAGAGTTGGTGTTTTTCAGGGTTTTCTGGGATTGCAGTAAGTACCCTTCCTGTCCTTTTCTATTTAGATAGTTTGGGCCCCAGCGTTTGCTCATTCTATTTTCTTTCTGTGTCAGTATTTCCTCTTGTCTAACCGCCATTACATGTTTGGGGGCTTTCTATTATCTTTGGGGTTCTGCTCCGGGGCAGATAGCTTTCCTATTTCTGTCTTTAGGTGTAGTTAGTTTCTCAGGCTGTGACGAGGCGTCTAGGACCAACGTAGGAACGCTCCACGGCTGCCTCTAGTTGTGGTGGTTAGTCAGGGTACTGCAATCCCATAGATTCCAACTGCTCTGGTGTATTGCCTTTATTACCTGCACTCCTCAGCTACCGAAACATAACAGTATCACCGGCCAATAAAAATTGAAAATTGTATGGTACTCACAGAAGGGAAAAAATATTGTGATAGAAAAAAGGTTGTCAGAGTTGTCAGAGATATTTTTCTGTTTGTTGCATTTTTTTTTTTCTCCCTCTGTATCTCTGGGTGCTGGGGAGGATCTTTTCTCCCAATGGAGTTTGCACAGTTGTCTGGCCGTGTGGATCAGCTTGCCACTGAGGTTCGGAGTATTGCTATCTATCTTGCTGGGTTGCCTGTTGTGGAACCTAGGGTCCCCATGCCAGATTTGTTTTTAGGGGATCGAGCTAAGTTTCAGAATTTCAAAAATAATTGTAAATTGTTTTTTGCCTTAAAATCTAAGTCTTCAGGAAACGCAGCGCAGTAGGTTCAAATTATCATCTCTCTCCTGCGCGGCGATCCTCAGGATTGGGCTTTTTCCCTGATACCCGGGGATCCTGTTTTGAGTGATGTTGATGCGTTTTTTCAGGCTTTGGGGTTATTGTACGATGAGCCTAATGTCACTGATCAAGCTGAAAAAGCCTTGTTGGCATTAAATCAGGGGCTTGATGACGCTGAGTTATACTGTCAGAGATTCCGTAGGTGGGCAGTCCTGACCAAATGGAATGACGACGCTTTGGCGGCCCTTTTCCGGAAGGGTCTGTCAGATAATGTAAAGGATGTTATGGTGGGATTCCCTGTCCCCTCTGGTCTCAATGATTCTATGTCATTAGCGATTCAAATTGACAGACGTTTGCGTGAGCAGAGAAGTATGCGTGGAATGGTGTTGCCTTGTGAACCAGCTACTGAAACCATGCAGTGTGATAGAGTGGTGTCTGGGGCACAGCGTCATGAGTTTCGAAAGCGCAATGGGTTATGTTTCTACTGTGGTGATGCCTCTCATGCTATTTCAGTCTGCACTAAGCGGGGAAGACGTTTTGCACGCTCAGTTGTCTTGGGTAGTGTTCAGACTAAGTTTTTATTAACTGTCACTCTGATATGCTCTCTGTCCTCATTTTCTGCTCAGGCTTTCGTTGATTCTGGAGCAGCTATTAACCTGATGGATTATGATTTTGCTAAACGTTGTGGGTTCCCCTTGATACCCCTACAGAAGTCTATTCCCCTACTGGGATCGATTCTACCCCTTTGGCTGAGAATAAACCCCAGTTTTCTACTCAGGTGATAATGAGGGTTGAACCTGATCACCAGGAGTGCTGCAAATTTTTGGTTCTATATAATCTGCATGACATTATCGTGCTGGGTTTCCCTTGGTTGCAGTCTCATAATCCTGTTTTGGATTGGAAGTCTGTGTCTGTGGCCAGTTGGGGCTGCCAATGTGTTAATACCAACACTCCTGTTTTTTCTGCCTCCCCCCAGGCTCAGGATGTTCCTGACTTTTTGTTTGATTTTTCTGATGTGTTTAGCGAAAGTAAATCTGCATCCTTGCCTCCCCATAGGAGCTATGACTGCGCTATTGAATTAGTGTCGGGTAGTAAATTCCCTAAAGGTCGCCTTTTTAACTTGTCTGTACCTGAACATGACGCTATGCGGTCTTATATCAAGGAATCATTGGAGAAGGGTCATATCAGACCATCCTCTTCACCCTTAGGTGCCGTTTTTTTCTTTGTGGCCAAAAAAGATGGTTCATTAAGGCCGTGTATTGATTATCGTCTCTTGAACAATATTACTGTGAAATATCAATACCCGTTACCCTTGATTTCTGACCTGTTTTCCAGGGTGAAAAACGCTACTTGGTTTACCAAGCTTGACCTCAGGGGGGCGTATAACCTTATTCGCATTAAGCACGGGGATGAATGGAAGATGGCATTCAATACCCCTGAAGGGCATTTTGAGTACCTAGTGATGCCCTTTGGGCTCACTAATGCTCCTTCCGTCTTCCAGTCCTTCATGAATGACATTTTCAGGGATTTTGTGGACAAATTTCTGATTGTTTATTTGGATGATATCTTGATTTTTTCTAATGACTGGGACTCTCATGTGAAACATGTTCGAACTGTGTTCCAGATTTTGAGAGAGAATGCTCTGTATGTGAAGGGATCAAAGTGTCTTTTTGGCGTACAGAGGATCTCATTTCTGGGATTCATTTTGTCCCCATGTGTTATTGAAATGGACCCGGTCAAGGTTCAGGCCATCTGTGATTGGGTCCAACCTACTTCATTAAAGGCTCTTCAGAGATTTTTGGGGTTTGCCAATTTTTATCGTAAATTTATTGGTAATTTCTCGGTTATTGTTAAACCATTAACTGATTTGACCAGAAAGGGTTCTGATGTGGTGAATTGGCCTCCTGAGGCAGTCTCTGCATTTCAGGAACTTAAGCAGAAATTCACTTCTGCTCCTGTTCTTCGGCAGCCTGATGTTTCTCTGCCATTTCAGGTGGAGGTTGATGCCTCTGAAATTGGGGCAGGTGCCGTTTTGTCCCAAAAAGATCCAGAGACCTCTAAAAGTAACCCTTGTGCCTTTTTCTCTCGAAAATTTTCTCCTACTGAACGTAATTATGACGTGGGTAATCGGGAGTTATTGGCCATGAAGTGGGCTTTTGAAGAGTGGAGACATTGGCTGGAGGGAGCCAAACATCAGGTGGTGGTCCTTACGGACCATAAGAATCTGGTCTATCTGGAATCTGCCAAGCGACTCAATCCTAGACAGGCCAGGTGGGCCTTGTTTTTCACACGTTTTAATTTTGTGGTTTCCTTTCTTCCTGGCACTAAGAATGTTAAGGCGGATGCCCTCTCGAGGAGTTTCCTTGCGGACTCTCCTGAGTTATCTGATCCTTCTGTTATTTTGAAAGAGGGTGTAGTTCTTTCCGCCATCTCGCCCAATTTGAGACTTGCTCTGGAGGGGTGTCAGGAGGATAGGCCCGAGCGCTGCCCTGTTGGAAAATTGTTTGTCCCGGACCAATGGAAAAAGAGTGTGATGTCTGAGATTCATTGTTCCGCATTGGCTGGGCATCCCGGAATTTTTGGTACCAGAGACTTGGTTAGTCGGTCCTTTTGGTGGCCTACCTTGTCTCGTGATGTCAGGGAATTTGTGCAGTCCTGCGGGACTTGCTCTCGCTCCAAGCCTTGCTCTCGCTCTAGTGGTTTATTGATGCCATTGCCTGTGCCCAAGAGACCATGGACCCATATCTCTATGGATTTCATTTCCGATCTTCCTGTTTCTCAGAGAATGACCACCATCTGGGTAATTTGTGATAGGTTTTCCAAAATGATACATCTTGTGCCATTACCTAAGTTGCCTTCCTCATCTGAATTGGTGCCATTGTTCCTTCAGCACGTGGTTCGTTTACACGGCATTCCTGAGAACATTGTGTCTGACAGAGGAGTCCAGTTTGTTTCCAAATTTTGGAGGACTTTTTGTTCTAAACTGGGTGTTCAATTGTCTTTCTCCTCGGCATTTCATCCTCAGACCAATGGTCAAACTGAGAGAACAAACCAGACATTGGAGACTTATCTAAGATGCTTTGTGTCTGCTGATCAGGATGACTGGGTCTCTTTTTTGCCTTTGGCTGAGTTTGCTCTTAATAATAGGGCTAGCTCTGCCACTTTGATGTCTCAGTTTTTCTGTAATTCTGGGTTTCACCCTCGATTTTCTTCAGGACAGACGGAGGCTTCTGTCTGTCCAGGTGTTGACTCTGTTGTGGAGCGTATGCAACAGATTTGGGACCAGGTAGTGGAGAGGTTGTCCCTCTCTCAGGAGAAGGCCCAGCGGTTTGCTAACCGGCATAGGACTGATGGTCCTCGGTTTAGAGTGGGGGACTTGGTCTGGTTGTCCTCAAAGAATATTCCTATGAGAGTAGCATCTCCTAAATTTAAGCCTAGGTTCATTGGACCTTATAAGATCATGGAGATTATTAATCCTGTTTCTTTTCGTTTGCTTCTTCCAGGGACATTTAAGATCCATAACGTGTTCCACAAGTCCTTGTTGAAGAGGTTTGTTGAGCCAGTGGTTCCTGCTGCTGTGCCTCCTGACCCTGTTTTGGTTGAGGGCAATCTGGAGTATGTGGTTGAGCAAATATTGGATTCTCGTTTTCTAGACGGAAACTCCAGTATTTGGTTAAATGGAGAGGTTATGGTCAGGAAGACAATTCTTGGGTGTTTGCTTCGGACATCCATGCTAGGAGACTTATCCGTGCGTATCATAGAACTCATCCTGACTGACCTGGTTGCTCAAATGAGGGTTCGGTGACCCCTCCTCGAGGGGGGGGGTACTGTTGTGAATGGGTTTGAGATGAGTTCTGAGCAGAGGCTCCCTCTGGTGGTTACAAGCGGTACTAGTGAAGATTGTGAGGACTGGGAATCAGGTGTTACTGACTGGTCTTATATAAGGGAGTCATTTTCCCATCAGGGTTGCCGGTGATCAATTGTTCTGGTCTGAATCCTTCATTCCAGTTTCCCTTGTAGCCTGCTGTGTCGTGTCTGCATCTCCTGCTACCAGATAAGAATTTTTCTTCTTTTGTGTTGTTGCTATATTTTTGCATTTCTTTGGGGGCCTTCTGAGTCCCCTCCGGGGGCTTCTGCCTTCTCAGTTTAGTTCAGCCACTGAGTTTTGTTCTTTTGCTTTTTCCAGTTTTTTTTCAGTGGCTGCTGTTTTGATTTTGTTACACCAGAGAGCTAATTTAGGTGGTAGAGGTCGTGTGATCTCAGGTGATTTTGAAATTAGTAGAGTTGGTGTTTTTCAGGGTTTTCTGGGATTGCAGTAAGTACCCTTCCTGTCCTTTTCTATTTAGATAGTTTGGGCCCCAGCGTTTGCTCATTCTATTTTCTTTCTGTGTCAGTATTTCCTCTTGTCTAACCGCCATTACATGTTTGGGGGCTTTCTATTATCTTTGGGGTTCTGCTCCGGGGCAGATAGCTTTCCTATTTCTATCTTTAGGTGTAGTTAGTTTCTCAGGCTGTGACGAGGCGTCTAGGACCAACGTAGGAACGCTCCACGGCTGCCTCTAGTTGTGGTGGTTAGTCAGGGTACTGCAATCCCATAGATTCCAACTGCTCTGGTGTATTGCCTTTATTACCTGCACTCCTCAGCTACCGAAACATAACAGATCTCTGTACAAACCTCTATACACAATAGAGGACTAATTACTGTTTGTGGTTTCTAGCAACTGAATTACCATATCTAAATACTCTGCTAAGTAGGGACCTTCATGCAATTGTAGTTACAGGGCATGACACTAGTCATGACAGTTCACGTCAACACTGCTGCTAATAAGTGAGCTATCTCTAACAAACCCTGCTAGAAATGAGGTCTATACACAATATAGCTGAGATGTCCCCACTAAATATACATCTCCAAACTTTTACATACATATAAAACAAGCCTTATATACTGAATAATACTATAGAATAAAAACCTTTTAGTCTGTACTACACTCTTGCTAGAAAATACCTTTACATTTACTGGCTCATTAATTCACTAAACTTATATACTGAAGTCTGTATTTCACTAAAAATCCTTATATACTGAAGTCTGTATTTCACTAAAACACCACAGACTAATCAAACCCACAAGGAAATGGATAAAATATAAATAGAGACGAATAATTCATGAATCACTTTGATAGGACTTCCCAGATTCAGCAGTCCTGATTTCCCAGGCAGATCAATCTGACAGGGAGACGGATTAAATGGTCTGTATTTCACTAAAAATCCTTATATACTGAAGTCTGTATTTCACTAAAACACCACAGACTAATCAAATCCACAAGGAAATGGATAAAATATAAATAGAGACGAATAATTCATGAATCACTTTGATAGAACTTCCCAGATTCAGCAGTCCTGATTTCCCAGGCAGATCAATCTGACAGGGAGACTGATTAAATGGTCTGTATTTCACTAAAAATCCTTATATACTGAAGTCTGTATTTCACTAAAACACCACAGACTAATCAAATCCACAAGGAAATGGATAAAATATAAATAGAGACGAATAATTCATGAATCACTTTGATAGAACTTCCCAGATTCAGCAGTCCTGATTTCCCAGGCACATCAAATCCCAGGGAGACGGATTAAATGATAGGGGGCGTGTCGACCTGTCAGATTTGAGTTTGATGAATGGGGGTGCCCCTATACTACTATCAAGCGTTACAAAGAAACTGGCTCACATGAGGACCGCCCCAGGAAAGGAAGACTAAGAGTCACCTCTGCTTCTGAGGATAAATTTATCCGAGTCACCAGCCTCAGAAATCGCAGGTTAACAGCAGCTCAGATTAGAGACCAGGTCAATGCCACACAGAGTTCAAGCAGCAGACACATCTCTTCAACAACTGTTAAGAGGAGACTTTGTGCAACAGGCCTTCATGGTAAAATAGCTGCTAGGAAACCACTGCTAAGGACAGGCAACAAGCAGAAGAGACTTGTTTGGGCTAAAGAACACAAGGAATGGACATTAGACCAGTGGAAATCTGTGCTTTGGTCTGATGAGTCCAAATTTGAGATCTTTGGTTCCAACCACCGTGTCTTTGTGCGACACAGAAAAGGTGAACGGATGGACTCTACACGCCTGGTTTCCACCGTGAAGCATGATGGAGGAGGTGTGATAATGTGGGGGTGCTTTGCTGGTGACACTGTTGGGGATTTATTCAAAATTGAAGGCATACTGAACCAGCATGGCTACCACAGCATCTTGCAGTGGCATGCTATTCCATCCGGTTTGCGTTTAGTTGGACCATCATTTATTTTTCAACAGGACAATGACCCCAAACACACCTCCAGGCTGTGTAAGGGCTCTTTGTCCTAGAAGGAGAGTGATGGGGTGCGATGCCAGATGACCTGGCCTCCACAGTCACCAGACCTGAACCCAATCGAGATGGTTTGGGGTGAGCTGGACCGCAGAGTGAAGGCAAAAGGGCCAACAAGTGCTAAGCATCTCTGGGAACTCCTTCAAGATTGTTGGAAGACCATTTCCGGTGACTACCTCTTGAAGCTCATCAAGAGAATGCCAAGAGTTTGCAAAGCAGTAATCAAAGCAAAAGGTGGCTACTTTGAAGAACCTAGAATATAAGACATATTTTCAGTTGTTTCACGCTTTTTTGTTAAGTATATAATTCCACATGTGTTAATTCATAGTTTTGATGCCTTCAGTGTGAATGTACAATTTTCATAGTCATGAAAACACAGAAAAATTTTTGAATGAGAAGGTGTGTCCAAACTTTTGGTCTGTACTGTATATAGACTGTATATATGTTTTCACGAATATTTGAGGCCATGGATCCATTATATGTTCATTTTGCAAGCCGGCAAGAAAATGTCACTGTACGGATGCCATGCGGATGTCACACGGATGCTTAGATGCGAGAAAATCGCATCCTCGCATTGCAAACAGATGACATACGGATCACTGTTCAGGGAACATTTGTGCGATTCTCGTCCATGAAAAACGGACCGATTTTTTTTATACGTTGTGTGTGACACCAGCCTTAGTAAGATTGACATTGATCAGCTGCTGCTTCAAAAAACAATATGTAACATTTTAATCAAAGATATTCACAGAAAGGTTGTAACCCAATGAAAAGTATAATATAGTTTAGCAACTGGGATAAAAATTTAAGTTTTAATGAACAACTAATAAAAACAAACTCAATCGTGCAAACCACAAAGCGCAAGGACTAACATACATGATAAGATAAATGGTATACACAATCAATTCTGTGGTTCTCCTAATTATTTCCACAGTATGATTAGAGAATAATTATATGCCTTGTAGATGCAGAGGTCCACAAATGAGAAGCCCCTTGTAGACGGAGTCTGTGGAGCTACGCCTTAATGTATGTGTAACCCAGTAGAGGACCAGGCCTCTGACTCCATAAAAAATACAACTAGGACATATAAAACTCTGTCTGTAATACCATGCTGTGTGCAGATCTTTTAATATATCTGCAGGTATACTTGCCGGAACTAATTACAATTATGGATAGACAAAATGCCTGTCCGGCAAAATTAATCTTGAAACAGATACACTTAGAATACACATTAAGGCCTCTTTTACACGTCAGTGTGTCCGGTATGTTTGGTGACAGTTTTCACACGTACCGGAGACACTGAAATACGTAGACCCATCTGTGCACATGTCAGTGTGTTTCCACGGACCATGTGTC
>JARQOD010009753.1:0-30093 GCA_033576555.1 Oophaga sylvatica
TTCTAAAATTTTTTCATTATCTTTTGTTAACATACTTATTTTTTTTTTTAAAAACAGTTATTATTCTTCATATTCTACTTTTCACTTTCCTTTTCTCCTTTTCATCATATTTTATTTGTGACAGACATTCCTGTACTTGTAACTGAAAACTCTGAATTTTATCCTTCCTCTTTTTGCCGAAAAATTTTAATTCAACAGTAATTTTTTCCCCTTCATTTTTTCCTGCAGCAGATCACATTTTCCAGGGGCACCCGAGGAGGAACTCACCCCCATACACGCTTTCTTCTTTTCTTAAATTTTAGCAATATTTTGTCTTCTTTTTTTAACTTAATGTTCTTTGCTTTTTTTCTTCTCTTATTGTTCTTCTTCTCTTGTTCTGACTTGTAGTTTTTTTTAACCTCTTTGTCCCCGTTTGATGGGGCAAAGCCAATGGAAAATAACGAGGACCAGTGACGTGCTGGAACCCCCGGGGGGGCAGCAGAAAAGGGAAAAAGCCAATGGCACAACCGAGCCAGCTGACTTTTTTGGGGAAACGGTTACTAAGCAGGAGGACCGTGCCCAAAGCACTCCAAGGACCAAGACGTTGCTGGAACTCGGATACCGACTGGAGGGGCTAGGGGCCAAAACACTCGGGAACCGCTGACGGACTGGGGAACCCCATGGTTAAAAAAAGAAGGGCAAAGCCAAGAAAAAAACGGCCCTGACTGTGCTGGAACCCGGGGGTCAGCAGAAGAAAAGAGCAATGGCAAACCCCCGGGGCCCGCTGACGTTTTTTGGACCGTTTAAGCAGGAGGTACCTGTGCTCCAAAGATACCAAGGACCCCAGAGTTGCTGGAACTCGGAACCAATGGGGGCCCCGGGGCCCAAAGGGGCTGCGAGAAACCAGCTGACGGTACTGGAACCCCATGGTACAGAAGGTACAAGAGCCAATGAAAGTAAGAGGACCAGCTACTGTCTGGGGAAACCCGGGGGGTACAGAAGGAAAAAAACCAATGGCACAACCCCGGGGGGCCCGACGTTACGGGGGACGGTTACTAAGCAGGGGTACTGTGCCCAAAGCACAAAACCCGGACCAGCAAAAATTGCTGGGGAAACCGGAAGACTGGAGGCACCCCGGCCAAAGCACTGCGGGGGAAAACCCCTGAGGTATGGAACCCGATGGGTAGCAGAAGGGAAAAACCAATGAAAGAACGAGGACCAGCTGACTGGCGGAACCCGGGGGCAGCAGAAGGGGAAAAAGCCAAGGCACAAACCCGGGGCCACTGACGTTACGGGCACGGGTTCTAACAGGGGGGCCGTCCCAAAGATACCCAAAGGCCACAAAAGTTTCTGGAACTCGGAACCGACATAGGCCCCTGGCCAAAGGACTGCGGGGAAACCGCGCGGTACGGGAAACCCGGGGTTTTCAAAGGAAAAAAGAGCCAATGAAAAAAACGAGGCCCCTGCTTGGGGAACCCGGGGGGGTCACAAAGGAAAAAACCAATGGGACAACGGGACCACATTTCGGGGGCCGGGTTCTAAGCAGGAGTACCGTGCCCAAGCCCCAGGCCACAACGTTGCTGGGAAACCGAACCGACATGGAGGCACCTAGGGGCCCAAAGGACTGCGGAGAACCCTGCGGTATGGAACCCGATGGGTAAGAAAGGACCCATGGAAAATTTAAAGGGGGCCCAGGACTTTTTGGCCGAACAGCAGGGGGAAAAGCTGACAAGAACCCCTAAAAGGGGCAAGGTAACTGTGCTAAAAAGCATTCCGAGAAACAAAAGGGGGGTGGGAAACCCAGGGATAAGAAAGAAAATGGTGGAGGCAAGGACTGTTTGCCTTCACACAGAGGGGGAAGCGACATTCTAAACCCCTAACACGGGGCAAGTTAACTGTGCTAACAGCACTTCCGAGAAAAAAATGGGGGTGTTTTACCCAGGGTAGAAGAAACAGGTGGAGGACGGCTTTTTGCCTTCACACAGCGGGAACAGCTACAAAACCCCGTAAAAACGGACAAGTGTAACTGTGCTAACACCTTCCAAAACAACTGGGGTTTTGTAACCCAGGGATGAAAGAAACGGGGTGGAGGAGCGGACTTTTTGCCTTCACAAGCGGGGGGAAAACTGACAAACAAACCCCCAAACAAAGGCAAGTGTAAATTGCTAACAGCACTTCCGAAAACAATGGGGGTGTTTCCCCCCGGGATAGAAAGAACAGGGGGAGGCAGCAGACTTTTTTCCTTCAACCAGGGGAACAGCTGACTTCTGAACCCCGTAACACGGGAAAAGTGTAGACTTGTAAAGCATTTCCCGAAAACAACGGCGGGGTTTACCCCCGGGAAAAAGAAAAACTGGGGAGGAGAGACTTTTTCCGTTCACCAGCGGGGAACAGCACATTCTAAACCCCAGTAAAAAGGGGAAAAGTGTAGACTGGCAACACCTTCCAAAACAACTGGGGTTTTAACCCGGGGGTGAAAAAAAACGGTGAGGCAGCAGGACTTTTTGCCGTTCACACAGCAGGGGAACAGCTGACATTACTGAACCCCAGTAACACAGGAGCAAGTGTAGACTGTGCTAACAGCACTTCCGAGAAACAACTGGCGGTGTTGTAGCCCAGGGATGAGAAGAGAACATGGTGGAGGCAGCAGGACGTTTGCCGTTCACACAGCGGGGAACAGCTGACATTACTGAACCCCAGTAACACGGGAGCAAGTGTAGACTGTGCTAACAGCACTTCCGAGAAAAACTGGCGGTGTTGTAGCCCAGGGATGAGAAGAGAGAACATGGTGGAGGCAGCAGGACTGTTTGCCGTTCACACAAGCAGGGGAACAGCTGACATTACTGAACCCCAGTAACACAGGGAGCAAGTGTAGACTGTGCTAACAGCACTTCCGAGAAACAACTGGCGGTGTTGTAACCCAGGGATGAGAAGAGAACAGGGTGGAGGCAGCAGGACTTTTTGCCGTTCACACAGCAGGGGAACAGCTGACATTACTGAACCCCAGTAACACAGGAGCAAGTGTAGACTGTGCTAACAGCACTTCCGAGAAACAACTGGCGGTGTTGTAACCCAGGGATGAGAAGAGAACAGGGTGGAGGCAGCAGGACTTTTTGCCGTTCACACAGCAGGGGAACAGCTGACATTACTGAACCCCAGTAACACAGGAGCAAGTGTAGACTGTGCTAACAGCACTTCCGAGAAACAACTGGCGGTGTTGTAGCCCAGGGATGAGAAGAGAACATGTTGGAGGCAGCAGGACTGTTTGCCGTTCACACAGCAGGGGAACAGCTGAATTACTGAACCCCAGTAACACGGGAGCAAGTGTAGACTGTGCTAACAGCACTTCCGAGAAACAACGGGCGGTGTTGTAGCCCAGGGATGAGAAGAAAAACATGTTTGGAGGCAGCAGGACTGTTTTGCCGTTAAACACAGCAGGGGAACAGCTGAACATTACTGAACCCCAAGTAAACAAGGAGCAAGTTGTAGACTGTGCTAACAGCATTTCCCGAGAAACAACTGGCGGTGTTATAACCGGGGATGAGAAGGAACAGGGTGGAGGGCAGCAGGACTTTTTCCCGTTCACACAGCAGGGAACAGCTGACATTACTGAACCCCAGTAACACAGGAGCAAGTGTAGACTGTGCTAACAGCATTTCCAAAGAAACAACTGGCGGTGTTGTAGCCCAGGGATGAGAAGAGAACATGGTGGAGGCAGCAGGACTGTTTGCCGTTCACACAGCAGGGGAACAGCTGACATTACTGAACCCCAGTAACACGGGAGCAAGTGTTATGACTGTGCTAACAGCACTTCCGAGAAACAACTGGCGGTGTTGTAGCAGGGATGAGAAGAGAACATGGTGGAGGCAGCGGACTGTTTGCCGTTCACACAGCAGGGGAACAGCTGACTTACTGAACCCCAGTAACAAGGAGCAAGTGTAGACTGTGCTAACAGCACTTCCGGGAGAAACAATGGCGGTGTTGTAACCCCAGGGATGGAAGGAACAGGGTGGAGGCAGCAGGACTTTTTGCCGTTCACCAGGGGGAACAGCTGACATTACTGAACCCCATTAACACGGGAGCAAGTGTAGACTGTGCTAACAGCACTTCCAAGCAACAACTGGCGGTTTTGTTGGAGCCCAGGGTCAAGGAGGATGTTTAAATACTAGATCAAGTTTTTTCCTTGTTACGTGTCAATTAAAAATGTCTATACTCCAAACAAGAGAAATTAACCTTTATTACCATAAGATGTTTGATTTTATTTTAAAAAAAATATATGTAAATTAATAATTGACAACATAACGCTTTACATTAACATGTTGAAAAGCAATGCAAACCACAATAAAAATTGGTTAAAAAATTTGCTATAGGGTTTTAAATAAAAGCATACAAGTACATATCAGAATCCATTATGATTGGTAAGTAAAAGTATGTAAAACCATTTTCATTTGCTGAATAATATCACCCAAAAAGTTTTTAAAAATATCTAAAATTTCCATCATGTAATACTGATAATATGTGCCAATCATTTATATTAAAAAAAAAAAACCTTTAAAAAGTGCATAGTGAAAACAGCTATTTATGCCTGACTGTGGACTTGCAAGCATGACAACGGATAGATAAGGTATATATAGATGAGACTGCATAGCCACAGATGGTGAATGGCGATGTAATACTGTACCTCAATAAAGTGTGCGTTACTACTACATCCTTTTTTTTTATATAGCTTTATAAAAGGGTACGTGCATGTATGCTTGCGCCTTTGTTTGGACGCACAGACTGGCTTCCTGCTGTGACGCGTTGGGTATTGGAGCGTCTGTGCGTCTTATGACGCAGACTAACATTCCGGTGCGCATCGTTCATCATCGCAAGCGTACCGACAACACAAGGCGTTGTCTTGACTGCTTTACTCAGTAAACATGCACCTATGATGAAACATACACGCATGTGCCCTATTACTTAACAAGCACAAGAAAAATGCGTGTGAGGTGGACACAGCTGTTTTGTTAAAGGGACAGTATTATATGACATTTGTACAGGTGTCGCTATTCAGTTATAAATAGATATCATTCACCTATTCTATCAGTTGTCGTTCTTTCAGCACACCATTACAGGTATATATTTTTTCTTTTGACTATGCACTATTGACTTTACCAAGGTAATGCATGATTTTTGTTAGCGATTATCTTGTTTACATGAAGGACCTTTATGATATGGGCTGTTAACTTTCTAATCAAATATGTATTTTTTAAAAAAGACACAAATATAAGTAATGTTGAAGAGGACTATTCCTACATTGCATTGTTTGCACAATATTTCAGGTGTACATCACGTCCCTTAATCAACATTGGATATTATATTTACTTGTATGCTTTTATTTCAAAGGCAAGAACACTGAAGTATAACCTTCGCACTGGGAGCAGTTGTCAAAGTTCAACCCACATTATGCACTTCCAACATTGCAGTATTTGAGTCATCATGATGTGAGTTGGATTTGTCTAAGCTATGGAGTGACAAGGTTGACCATCAGTATCCTATAGATAAGTAGGCTTTTGTGTTTGCATTTGTTTTCGACATGTGCATATCTGTAATAATATGTCACAATTATTTTGTTACAGATTTGTGACAAAGACAAATCATTTTATGGTTTGAAAGTTGACGTTTCAAATGTTTACAGCTTAGAAATCATGGTGTAGCCTCATATCTATGTGTAGCATAGACACTTTGAGATGTCATGTTTTTTTCACCATGATTAGGTAGCTAGCAGTAATTTTTGCCGGACACACGCAGGGGAACAGCAGGCGTTACTGAACCCCACAAACGCATCAGCGATTGTTTTCATCTGTGCATCTAACACTTCTGAGCAGCAACTGGCGCTGTTGAAGCCCAGGGTCAAGGAGGGTGTAGGCAGAGGCCTAGTATGAGACGTTTGAAGTTGAAGTTGTAGTTAGCAGCAGTAATTTTTGCCAGACACACAGCAGGGGAACAGCAGGCGTTACTGAACCCCACAAACACATCAGCGATTGTTTTCATCTGTGCATCTAAACACTTCTGAGCAGCAACTGGCGCTGTTGAAGCCCAGGGTCAAGGAGGGTGTGGGCACAAAATATTGAGTTATTGCCTTGTTACGTGGCCATTGCAAATGTATGTACTTCAAACAAGAATAAATGAACTTTTACTACAACAATAAAATGTAAATTTCAATTACAAGAATAGAAAAATATTTATACTTGACAGTCCTCTGTGGTTGATAACGTTTAATGGCTAACTGAAAATATGGTAACAAATTCAAAGCTTTCGAGACTACTCAGGTTGTCTTCATCAGGCTAAGAGTAAAGCCAAAAATGAAGAATCACATATTTCTACACACAACAGGACACAGGAATAGCTAAGACAAGTGAGGGAGGGACAAGTGAGGGGAGACCGGCAACAAAAAGGAGAACAAGGATGAATTATCAGCGCCACACAATCACAGATAAATTAATGAATTTACCTGTGGCAAAAGACTTTTGTATGCCCGGTCATAGCATCATGGATATGGAATTACTGGTATTAAAAATATAACTTCAAATATGAGAAACGTACAAAGGTTTCAGAATATAAGCTCATCATGACCTTTGACACTGTTAGTGATGAATGAATAGATCACATGGATTTATGTCATTCTATATCAATTAAGGAATCTGCGTCTATGCCCTTCCAGGGTCATGAAAACCCAAAAAAATACGCCAATGAGAGGGCAATCAAACTTTCTATCCTTATCTAGGAACTGTTCCAATATTTATGTTCATCCCTGTGAGATAATGACAGTTCTGATACACGTCACTTACTTGTCTTACCTATTGCACTATTCCTGTGTCCTGTTGTGTATAGAAATATGTGATGCTTAATTTTTTTAGTTAGTCTTTCCCTGATGAAGAGACGTGAGTAGCCTTGAAAGCTTGCAATTTGTTTCCATCTTTTCAGTTATCCATTAAAAGGTATCAACCACTGCTGACTCTGAAGTCTAAATATTTTTCTATCTACTGGCTAACACGGTACAAAGATACACATGTTTTCTAATTTCAAGAAGGAAAAATAAAGAAAATACAAATATAAACGCATATATGCACATGCCAAAAATAAATGGAACAACACAACACCCAAAAAATTGGTAACAAAATATAGTGTTGTAAATTTAAGAATAAAAGTCCATTTTTTTTTTATGAATAATGCTTAAGGAACGCTATGTTAAACCATAACATAGTGAAGACAATGGATTTTGTAATAGTCACTCATCATCATCATCGCAAATTTTATGTGACAGTCACAGACATTTCAATTATTTAAGTTCATAAAATCGTAACTTTCTATAGCATGTATGACATGTCCAGCATGGACTCATCAATGTGATTGATGACACAATAATGTACAATAAAAAATAACCATTTAAAAAAACATTAGGCATTGTTTGTCACAATTTAAGTGTGTGCCTGCAAGTGTAGGTGAAACAAAGGCTACGGATAGCAAAGGTATATTCTATGTCTGTATCAGACAGTGGACAGCCTCTGATGGGTAATGCCGTTGTTATACTGTACGTCAATAAAGTCTGCGGCTGAAATCATGCATTTTTTTGCTTGTAGAGTGTTGAAGAGGGTAAAAGAATGTCTGGTTGCGCAAAGCTTTATCCGTCAACACTACCTTCCTACTGTCACGCGTAGGGTAGGGTAGCGTGTGGCAATTAGCTGACTATCAAATGTGAGGTTAGGCTGCGTTATTGCGCACTAAGGACACAAAAAAAAATACAGCAGTAATAATTTAATGTGTGTAATACTCCACCTATGACAAACAAAAAAATTACGTTCCCTCTTTAACAATGTACAAGACTAACAAGCCTAATGGTTGACGCTGACTTAATTGAGATACAGTATTACATCAACATTGTCCATGAGTAACTATGCACTGTGATACCTATATACCAGTATTAATTTATATCTCTTGTGGTTGTTTCAACAGCACTTGCAGGTATAACTACCTATTGTCAGTATGCATGATGCACTTTCTAGATGTAATAATTTATTATTGGACATTATTACCATGTTTACATGCTGGCCATTTCATATATGGTGTTTGAAGTTACAGTTGGCATCAGTATGTGTATTTTATAATGTCTGTCATAAATAAAACTCGTGATGATGATAATGAGGATTTAATGATTCGTACATCCATTGACTGCATTATCTTACAGGTACAGATAAAGTTCCTTAAAAAGCATTAATTCATAAGTCTGAAATGTACTTTTATGCATTAATTTCAAAATGTGAAGAGTAGACTATGTTTTATTTTTTGTTACCATTTCTAATAGACATGTGCAGATATGCGCTGTGATGACAAATTATTATTTGTCCATATTTGTCATAAAAATTTATCATTCCAGGCCTGCAAAACTTCACAATTTCATGTTTTCAGCATAACAAGCAGGGTGACGGCTCTTCCCTATTTGGAGCATGTTGGTCATGTGTTTTTCTGTCCATGTGTCGGGAACAGGAGACTTCTTGCCGTTGACACAGCAGGGGAACAGCTGGCGTTACTGAACCCCACTAACAGTAGAGCTTGTGTTTTTTTCTGTGGACACGACACTTCTGAGCAGCAACTGGCAGTGTTGGAGCCCAGGGAGTAGAGTTCAGGTGGTAGAAAGATGAACATAACAGGAGACATGGATAACGTTGCGAACCAGTTATTTAATCTGAAAACGGACAGACAAATTCTGGCGAGATCCATGCCTTGTTCATTTTCAGAAAAGTAAGCCGGTCTACATTATCGGAGGATAGTCGCATGCGACGGTCTGTTAGTACACCACCTGCAGCACTAAAGACGCGCTCCGATAATACACTGGCAGCAGGGCAAGCCAGCACCTCCAATGCATACTGGCTAAGCTCTGGCCATGTATCCAGCTTAGAGACCCAAAACTTGAATGGGAAGAGCCATCTGGGAGTACACTGAGAGGCAAAGCCAAGTAGTCTGTCACCATCTGACGGATACGTTGCCTCCCGCTGACTGGAGCCCTCTCGGATGGTGTAGACATTTGTGGCGCTGCCACAAAACTTTGCCACATTTTTAACATACTGGTCTTTCCCTGTGCAGAGGCACTGCGTGTGCTCCCTCTTGTTGCAGAGCTCTCTACACTGCCTCGACGCACAGAGCTGCTTTGTAAAGCAGTAGCAGCAGCAGTGCTCTCGGCAGTAAGGTAGAACATTAGGGATTGCACCAGTGTGTCTTGGTACTCCCGCATTTTACGCTCCCGGTTCAACGGTGTGATGAGGCTTTTGACGTTGTCCCGGTAGCGAGGGTCTAGGAGGGTGTACACCCAATAATCAGACGTCGTGAGAATGTGGGCGATGCGGCGGTCGTTTCTTAGGCACTGCAGCATGAAATCAACCATGTGCTGCAGACTCCCAACTGGCAAAGAAACGCTGTCCTCTGCAAGAGGCGTTATCTCTGCCTGCTCTGCATCACCCCACCCTCGCTCTACATACTGACTAGAGCGTTGTGTACCTCCCTCTGGAGCGATGTCTTCCTCCTCCATTGACTCCTCCTCCTCATCCTCCTCACAAAGTGAGCCCTGCCCAGCCCTTTGTGAGGAACCACGTTGCGCTGACTTTCCAGAAGGTGATGGAATTTGTGACTCCTCATCCTCCACCTCTTCCAAAACCTCATCCCTTATTGCTTGCAGTGTTTTTTGAAGCAGGCAGATAAGGGGGACAGTCAGGCTGACTAGTGCATCATCTGCACTCGCCATCCGCGTTGACTCATCAAACGCACGCAAAACGTGGCACATGTCCTTCATAGTGGCCCACTCATTAATGGTGAAGTGTGGACGGCGCAAATTGCGTGTTGATTGCGCCTGATGCAGCTGATACTCCATAACTGCTGGCTGCTGCTCACACAACCGCTCCAACATATGTAACGTTGAATTCCACCTGGTGGATACGTCACATATGATGCGATGTTCAGGAAGGCGCAATCTGCGTTGCAGAGCTGCAATGCGCGATCTGGCCATGCTGGAACGTCGCAAGTGAGCGCACTCTAGGCGGACCTTGTGCAGCAGTGCATCAAGATCCGGATAGTCCCTCAAAAAACTCTGCACGACCAAGTTGAGCACATGTGCCAGACATGGTATGTGAGTGAGGTTGCCAAGGCCCAGAGCTGCCACCAGATTTCGGCCATTGTCACACACTACCAAGCCTGGCTGGAGATTCGCTGGCAAAAACCACACGTCGCTCTCCTGCTTGATGGCATTCCAGACCTCCTGCGCTGTGTGGCTTCGATTCCCCATGGGAATTAATTTCAGAACGGCCTGTTGCCGTTTGGCCACGGCTGTGCTCATATCGGTCGCATCAGGTAAGCGTCCACGGGTCCATGTGGAGGTAGACCGTGACGGCTCCTGCAGCGATGATTCTGAGGAACTGGAGTAGGAGGAGGAGTCAATGTGGACAGACTTGATTCCGGCAATCCTTGGAGTTGGCAGAACACGTACAGCGCCACTCGCAAGATCTGTACCCGGCTCCACAACATTCACCCAATGGGCAGTGAGTGAAAGGTATCGTCCCTGGCCATGGGTACTGGTCCACGCATCGGTGGTCAGGTGGACCTTGCTACTGACGGCGTTTAGTAGCGCATGTTTAATTTTTGCCTCAACATGCTTTTGCAGACCAGGGACGGCTTGCCTGCTGAAATAAAATCGGCTGGGCACATTGTATTGTGGGACTGCCAATGCCATTAATTCACGAAACTGTCAGTCTCCACCAGCCTGAATGACAGCATTTCAAGGGACAGGAGTTTTGCAATGCCAGCATTCAGAGCCTGTGCTCGTGGATGGTTTGCCGAGTATGGCCGTCTTTTATCCCATGCCTGTGCTACCGATGGCTGTTTTGTGGCCTGGGTGTGTGAGGATGACAGGGAACTTGCAGCTGTGGGTGGAATAACACTGTGTCTCTGGACAACAGTGACAGAGGTTCTTCCATGGCGATCCTTTGAGGAAGCCGAACCAGCTGTGTGTGAACTGGAGGAAGAGGCTCCAACACGAGCTGAAGATGTAGGTGCTGCTGTAGGTTGGCCTACATCTCCAGTGTGTCTTTGTAACTCAACAAAGTGCTTTGACCGCACATGTTTCCACATATTTGTTGTATTAAGGTTACTGACACTTTTACCTCTTTTAATTTTTTGATTACACAGCTTGCATTTGACATAGCAAATATCATCTGCAACTGTATCAAAAAAGGACCACGCAGAGCAAGTCCTGGGAGCGCCCGGTTTGGCTGTTGGAAGAGAACTGCTCCGAACGGGTGCCAAACTGGAGGCTACAGGCAAGCGAGTCTGCAGCCTACCTCTCCCTACTGTTTGGACCGTTGGGGCAATCTCTTCCTCAGAGCTGCTCCCACCACCTTCCTGTTCCTCACGCCATGTTGGGTCTTGGACCTCATCATCTCCACCACTACCCTCTTCCAACACCTGCTGTTGTTGGGTGGTCTGGCCAGCACCATGCTCAACAGAAACTGGCAACTGAGTCTCATCATCATCAGATGCGTTCTGCGGTGTGCTGACCATCGGCACTGGCTCACCCGCCTCTTCAGATTCAGAGAGACACAGCTGTTGCGCATCACTGCATACTGCCTCTTCTTCACATTCCAGAATGCTGCTTGGCTGGTCCCCTGTTTCCAAGCCAACAGATTCTGAGAACAGAAGCAGAGACTCAGCTGGCTCCTGTACAGAGCTCTCTGACTGCCTGGGCAATTTGGCAGGCGGTGAAGAGACTGATGGTTGTTCAACAGTGCTGTGGTCCTGAGAGGAGGTGGTAGCTATTGAAGTCGATGCATTGGCTGCCATCCAACCAACAACGGCTTCAATTTGTTCTTCACGCAGCAGGGGGGTACGCTGAGCTCCTACAAAAGTGCGCATAAAGGAACGCTCACGGGGAAAACTGGTGGATGCTGTGTCACTGGGTGCGGCAGCAGCCACAGAATCCCCACGTCCTCTCCCTGCTGCAAATCCACGGCCTCGACCACGACCACGTGCCTTACTCACTGACTTCTTCATCTTGGTAGATTGATAAAGAAAGTCAGAAAAGTTATAAGGCCTAAGTGTGGTTATTCCTCACAGACTACAGTGAACCCTGCAGACAACTGTTCAGTATCTGTGAAAGGCCCCTTTGTGTACTTCTATAGTGTTTGCAACCAATGTATTGTATACGGATGGAAGCGCGTCACACTAATAGATTAGATTTTTTTCCACTAAAATGGAGCAGCACCAATTAGAGAAAAATGTGAAGGATGAGGCAGTGACACACGCTCAGCAGACTACAACCAGCAGTGGTTGAAGATCTAACTGGAGCGTGATCTGCACTCAAAAAATCAAAACCTCACAGACTGCAGTGAACACTGAAACACAACTATTCACTATCTGTGAAAAGCTCCTTTCTGTACTTCTATAGTGTTTGCAACCAATGTATTGTATACGGATGGAAGCGCGTCACACTAATAGATTAGATTTTTTTCCACTAAAATGGAGCAGCACCAATTAGAGAAAAATGTGAAGGATGAGGCAGTGACACACGCTCAGCAGACTACAACCAGCAGTGGTTGAAGAACTAACTGGAGCGTGATCTGCACTCAAAAAATCAAAACCTCACAGACTGCAGTGAACACTGAAACACAACTATTCACTATCTGTGAAAAGCTCCTTTCTGTACTTCTATAGTGTTTGCAACCAATGTATTGTATACGGATGGAAGCGCGTCACACTAATAGATTAGATTTTTTTCCACTAAAATGGAGCAGCACCAATTAGAGAAAAATGTGAAGGATGAGGCAGTGACACACGCTCAGCAGACTACAACCGGCAGTGGTTGAAGAACAAACTGGAGCGTAATCTGCACTCACAAAATGAAAAGCTCACAGACTACAGTGAACACTGAAACACAACTATTCACTATCTGTGAAAAGCTCCTTTCTGTACTTCTATAGTGTTTGCAACCAATGTATTGTATACGGATGGAAGCGCGTCACACTAATAGATTAGATTTTTTTCCACTAAAATGGAGCAGCACCAATTAGAGAAAAATGTGAAGGATGAGGCAGTGACACACGCTCAGCAGACTACAACCGGCAGTGGTTGAAGAACAAACTGGAGCGTAATCTGCACTCACAAAATGAAAAGCTCACAGACTACAGTGAACACTGAAACACAACTGTTCTGTAGCTGTTAAAGGCCCTTTTGTACTTCTATAGTGTTTGCAACCAATGTATTGTATACGGATGGAAGCGCGTCACACTAATAGATTAGATTTTTTTCCACTAAAATGGAGCAGCACCAATTAGAGAAAAATGTGAAGGATGAGGCAGTGACACACGCTCAGCAGACTACAACCAGCAGTGGTTGAAGAACTAACTGGAGCGTGATCTGCACTCAAAAAATCAAAACCTCACAGACTGCAGTGAACACTGAAACACAACTATTCACTATCTGTGAAAAGCTCCTTTCTGTACTTCTATAGTGTTTGCAACCAATGTATTGTATACGGATGGAAGCACGTCACACTAATAGATTTGATTTTTTTCTAATATAATGGAGCTGCACCAATTCCACTAAATAAAATAAAAAAAAAAAAGAGTCAGTGACACGTGCAGATGCCTACAAACAGCGGTGGATGCAGAGCAAACTGCAGCGTCACCTGCACTGTCACACACACACCTTGCACAGAGCTGTTAAAACAACACTGGCAAAATGAAGCTTTACACAGCGGTTGGTAAACTAGCCTGCCTCAAGCACAGTAGTACACAAAATCGCAATATCTAACTGTCCCTCAGAGTCAGCACAGCAGCGTTCTGTCCCTTACTGAGTTCACAGCACAGTGACGCTAAAATGGCTGCGGCGCCTTTTATAGTGCATTCTGACATCATTTCAGCAGCCAATCACAGCCATGCCATTAGTTAAGATGACCGCAGCATTACAGGATGTGCCCACACTTCGTAGGATTCCTCATTGGCTGACTAAAATCACATTGCCTCTCAAAGAATTATGGGAACTTCCGATTCCGGTATACGATATTGAAAAAGTATCGGAATTAAGTATCGGAATTCCGATAACGCGAATATCGGCCGATACCCGATACTTGCGGTATCGGAATGCTCAACACTAGTCACCACCCTGCAGCACTGTAAATTGGGCTCTATAACTCTTTCTGTTGCATGGGTTACTAACCTTCAGTTTGCATGTCCCAAGAGGTTTCAGTATCGTTTTGTTGTACATCATAAGTACCTTATCAGTAGGTTCAATGGACACCTGTTCATTTAGTAGATCCTCTGGTATGATATTGCAACTTGCTCCACAGTCCAACTGAAATCTAATCGGTTTGTCATTTAATAAAAGAGTTGCAAACAGTTGTCTTGTATCTTTAGGTTCTGGCTGTCTGACTGTATTGACATTTCTGTTGCAGATTGTAGCTGTATCCATGTAATATCTTCTGCACTGTCACTGTTATTGTCCTGTGTCACACTGTGAATTTCTCTGTGCTTTTTTAAAGGGCTTAAGTCTGCAGAGAGCTGCGAAATGATTCATCTTACCACAGGTCCTGCAGCTTTGTCCATATGCTGGACACTTCTCTTTGTCTCTCTCATGTCTTCTGCCACAGTATCTGCATTGGACTGTTCTCGCTTGGTGCTCTGCTTTTCCTCTCATGGTTACTGCATGTACTGACTCCTCAGTGGTGTCTGCCATCATCTTCAGGCTGTCTCTTGTTAGCTCTGCAGCTCTACTTATTTGCATGCATTTCTCTAGGGTTAACTCCCCCTCTCTCAGCAATCTCTCTCTTAGCTGTGGCTCTCTGATGCCACACACTATTCTATCTCTGATAAGAGAATCTCTGATCTCTCCAAAGCTGCATGTTGCTGCCAGTCTTTTCAGCTCAGTCACATATGCATCTATATTCTCTCCCATCTCCTGATTTCTGGTGAAAAACTTAAATCTTTCCACTGTCTCATTCTTCTTGGGGTCACAGTGCTTATCAAATGCCTGTACAATGTCTGCCAGACTGTCCGTACCGTCCTGGATCAGGGTCTGAGCAAGTTCTCTGCCTTTTTCTCCAATCAGATAGTAGAAGAGCTTCACCTTACGCTTCTGATCATTGGTGTCTACTGTAAGATCCACATACAGAGTAAACTCCTCCTTCCAATGTCTCCAGGTCTGTGGTAGATTTGAGGACATGATGTCTAGTCTCTGAGGAGGTTTTAATGCGGTCTCCATAATGCTGTACTGTGGGCACTGTACTTACAGTTGAGCTTTGTACCACAAGCTGCCTGGATTGTCTGTCCACTTGTTCTTTATAGGTTCAGCCCTGCTGCCACCATGTTCTATTTCTTGTTTATGCCTCTGACACGATTGTGGTAACGGGTTACTTTATTGTGTGCACGTTCTCTCCGCCACATTACATGAATGCTTCCTGTCTCATGCTCTTACCAACGAGTCCCTCCTCTCTATCCTCTGAATACATCCAGGTAGTGAGACCCCTAGAGGCGGCTCAGCATATAACATATTGCTACACCTCGCAACTATAGGTCTTCGTTCAGACTAGCTGAGGACTGGTCGCAGGATCAGGTCCCCAGTTACATCGTAGGGATCCAGCTCAGTCCTATTGTAGGGACAGAATTCCCACCTTTCCTTAGTGCTTGTAGCAGATCATAACAGGTGGAGCCACAGCAGTTAGTCTAGCTGAGACAGCAGTTACCTCAGATCTCCTCAGAACACCAGAGAACACCTCAGACGAGAGGAGAGCGGATTACCTCAGAGAGACAGACAGTCTAGTCACCTCAGACAGAGCTGATTACCTGGGAACGTTGAAAGACTGTTTGTTCCCTTGGAGCGTGGAAAGTTAGTTCTTGAAGTGTGCACAGATCAGTTAGACGGAAGGTCCTGATAGCTGCTTCAGACAGGGCATTAGAAGGAGAAAAGGGAAAGGGAACAGCAGTGATTGAAAGACTGAAGACTACAGCTTGAGCTTAGTTCACTGTATGGAGGCCAGTAATAGTGGAGGAAGATAGCCACTTCAGCCTGGTCAGAACTGAGTCAACTGAGTGTAGTTGCAGTGAGCAAGCGTGCCGACGCTTTGAGAGCGGTGAAGAGAAGAATGAATCAGCTATCTACTGCTAGTGTGCTTATGTTAAGGGTCAGAGTAGGACGAAAGGCGAGTGGAAGGGAAAAGAGAGTGACAGAGGTTGAAACAGCATTGATCGCTTACCTCTACTCTGAACAACCGGACACTGGGTCCGAGCTTGCTAGCATCTACACGACTAGTAGGAGATACCGGAGACCCTGTGGGACTTCAAGTCGCAGGGGCCCACAAGTGCTGATACGTAACCGGGGTCAGGAAGAACAGGAGTCTGGTCAGCGCAACCATTAGAGACTAAGTTCTATCCAAGAGAAGGCTCCACCACAAAGTCAGCCGGGCGTATAAGAGAAGACAGAGTTAGACTTTGTTTCATACAGGTCAGAAACTCACACATACAGGAGTATGGAGGCCCTACACCTACTCAGTGGGAATACTGGATGTGCATCCTCCACCCTGCCAGCTTCCCGGGACGTGCCTGCAACTATACCATCAGTAAAGGTACAGAAAGAGACTTTCGTGTGTGTGTCTGCCTTATTGCTCCTGTGGCTGAAAAGCCCCTTCTCCATCCTGCACTCCTACACCGCCATTTACCCTGAGGGATCCAGTCTTGCCTGTGGAAGACTTAACACCTTGCTGCCCAGTAACAACCCCTCAGCGGATCTACCCTGCAGCGCTGGTCACCCTGACCAGGTACCACAGGTGGCGTTATGAACAAACTGTAAATACTTTAATCCCCTGTAAATATCCCCCTTTTAGTGAGCGCCCAGGGCCACGGACCGAGCTGTGCTACCCGTGACATCCCCCATTGAAGTGAACGGGCTCGGTGCTGAGTACCCCACAGGCCCTGGCTGAGCGACTCACATTGTCCATGCACTCAATCAGTGAGTGGAAAGGTGCACCTCACAACAGATGCATGGGCCAGTAGGCATGGCCAGGGCCATTACGTGTCCATCACTGCGTACTGGGTGAATGTGGTGGATGCAGGGTCCACAGGGGACAGCGGCGGTGGGACAGTGCTGCCTAGCCCACGGTATAGGCAACAGTTGGCTGTAGGCGTTCGACCCTCCTCCTCCTCCAGAAGCGAAAGCTCGTCGACAAATCGCAGTTGCATGAGCACTCCATCCGCAGCTGCCAGTGTTGCACACGAGGTGTCCCACTGTCAAACAGCTAGTGGTAAGCGTCAGCAGGCTGTTTTAAAGACGATGACTTTGGGCAACAACAGACACACTGCGGAGGTACTGGCCGACTACTTGCAGCGAGAAACTGAGTCATGGCTGGGAAGTCTACATCTTGAGCAGGCAAGGTAGTCAGTGATAACGGCCGTAATTTTGTGGCGGCCATAGCCCTGGCAAAAGTCAGACACATATCTTGCCTGGCTCACACCTTGAACCTGGTGTTACAGAGCTTCATAAATAATTATCCAGAGTTACCAGCCCTGCTCCATAAGGTGCGAAGACTGTGCTCGCAAATCCGTCGCTCGCCTGTAGACTCCAGTCGTATGCAGAGGCTGCAGCGATCGCTCCACCTCCTTCTTGAGCTATTGTAGAATTTAAAATAGATATCAGTCATGTAATGTAAGAAGTGAAGTATTTGTCATTGTACTATACCTATATTTCTGTGCCATATCGGAGCATCATGAATTTTGGTATGTGTTAAAGGGGCCAAATGACACTCTTTCGCCCTGGGCCCACGAAAACCTGGAGCCAGCCCTACGCCCACCCCCACAAATTTAGCCAAATAACCCCCAGTTTTCAATGTGTTACTATTATTATAAAGTAGATTAAGGTTGACAAGCTTAAGTAATAAGAATTGATGTCGTTGGCATTGAAATGGGCACTGTAGGTGTGTTTACTGTCGTCCACTCACTGGCGACTTTTATTCCCCGTTGACTTGCATTGGGGTCGGGTCTCCGACTGTTGACGAAACCCGGCCAATATCTGGCCGACTTCGTTCGACTTGACTTTTGGAAAAGTCGAGCCGACCGAAACCCGACTCGACCCTCCCGAAGGCAAGGTTGCTCATCTCTAGTCATCGCGCTCTCTGACCTGAATGTCACTGTCAGGAAACGCGGAAGTCGTCACAGCGGTGGAGCAGGGAGAGGTAAGTATTGCAAGTGCTGGGGCCCTGCAGGGGGGCACACTAGTGGGCACCGGAACTGGCACAGAGCCCCTCATAGTACGCCAGTATCTCTAATGGCGAGTGGGCTCCCCCACCTGCTCAGGACATCGGCACTTGCCCGGGTGCACCAGGTGCTGACGCCGGTCCTCGGGGGGGTACAGTCCAGTTAGGGAGGTGGAAAAACAGGCATATGTTGAGGTGTAGGCTGGACGTTCAGCAGCTGCAAGTGGAGGAATTGGAGAAGTCGGAGTAAGAGGAGGACAAAGCGAGCCATTTTGCTGGCAACCTATGTGTCATCAGGGGATGACCTCTGGCTATATCCTGACTACAACTCCTGCTTATTCTTCCAACTACACTGCTACTCCGTGTACCTCTGGCTATATATTTCCAGACAACGCTACCTGCCGGTGCTGCCCTAGTGGATGCAATTAGTGATGAGCGAGCATACTCGGCAATGTTCGGTACTCACCCAAGCATCGCTGTACTCAGAGAACGCCGAGTATTTCCGGGATTGATTGGCGGGAGTTTCTGGTCCACGCCTTGCATGTTTGACGCTCTTTAGAGTGCCAATCAACATGCAGGGATTGTGTGCCACGCACTGTATTGGCACAACCATGCTTGTTGTGGCATTACAGCGATTGCCTGGCCGCAGAGCGTCATCAGGTCTATATCAGACCTGGCGCCGCCCTGCTCGTCAAATTCAGCTCCGGAATCAGCTAGTGTAGGGAGAGTTGCTGCCGAGATAGGATCAGATTTGGGGGTTTGAAAGATAGTGTGGGTATACCATAATTAAATACACAAATCCAGCTAATCCAACAGTACTTCTAAGGACTAATTACGGGTACATAGATTGCAGTGCTGGGTAGGCAGGGAGTGTATGTGGGTATGCAGATATCAGTAGCAGGCAGGCATTGTACGTGCCAAACTTCACTGCATACATCAAGAGGGTCCATTCATTACTGTCTGCTGCGGCTGCTGCCTATTACATATATTGACTGTATATACATAGCCCCAGGTACCATTGGTCAGAATTCCAGGAATAAATTTTTTTGTAGCTTAATCCTGATTATTTAATTCAAAGGCAATCCAGAGCTCACCTTTTTTCTCCATTTGCTTGTTGGAACTGCAGAATACAGCCAGATCCTTTCATAGTACAGCGTGAAAATCCAGCTATTTTAAACGAGTTTGCCAGTCCCAGCGATCACATCTGAGTGCACATAAAATTCTGCCATTTTTGTGGTACTATAAAAATTTTTGTAGTGTCTTATACAATTTCTTGACACCATTTTGCTGCCAAAAAAGTTTACCTGCCAAAAAAATATTTAGCTACAGGGCAGTTATTTTACACTGGGTTTTGTCTGCCACACACATCGCATATCCTTGAGCTCAAAATTGTGCCATTTCAGGCTTCCATAGAATTGTTTTTGCAGTGTCTTAGCCTACTTATTGACATAATTTTGCTGGCCAAAAAAAAAAATACAGGCCAGATATTTGAAAGTGGACTATCTCCGTCAGACGCCTCATATATCTGTGGGTTACAAATTGTGGCATTTGAGGCCTCCATTCAACTGTTATTGCTGTGTGTTAGTCCAATTATTAACACCATTTTACTGTAAAAAAAAATACAGGCCACATGTTTTAGAGTGTAGTATCTCCGTCACACTCCTCATCTATCTGTGGGCTACAAATTGTGGCATTTGAGGCCTCCATTCAACTGTTTTTGCTATGTGTTACTCCAACTATTAACACTATTTTGCTGTAAAAAAAATACAGGCCACATATTTTACAGTGTGGTGTTGTGTTTTGGTAGCTGAGGAGAATAAGCAAAAACGGCAATACACCAGAGAGGCTGGAACCTATTGGATTGCAGTACCCTGAACTAACCACACAACTAGAGGTAGCCGTGGAGCGTTCCTACGTTGATCCTAGACGCCTCGTCACAGCCTGAGAGATAACTACACCTAAAGGCAGAAAGATGAAAGCTATCTGCCCCGGAGCAGATCCCCAAAGAAAATAGGAAGCCCCCAAACATGTAATGGCGGTTAGACAAGAAGAAGCATGGACACAGACAGAAAATAGAATGAGCAAACGCTGGGGCCCAATCTGTCTAGACAGAAAAGTACAGGAAAGGATACTCACTGCAATCCAAAAAAACCCTAAAAAATACCAACTCTTCTGATTGCAAAAACACCTGAGATAACATGATCTCTACCACCTAAAATCAGATCTTTGGTGTAACAAAACTAAGCCGCAACCACTGAAAAAACAGGAAAAGGCGAATGAACAAATAACAGTGGCTTCAGATAAACTGAGAGGAGCACAAGCCCCCGGAGGGGACCTGGCTGACCTCCACAGAAGTGCAGGGAACAATGCAAAAAGCAAGCACAAAAATAAAAGCAGAAAATATCTTATCTGATAGCAGAAGATGCAGGCAAGACTCAGCAAACTTCCAAATGAACCAGGAACCACAATTGGGACAAGAACAATTGATCACCCGCAACCATCAAGGGAGGGAACCTCCCTTATATCAGACCAGTCAGCGATCCCAGATTGCCATTCCTCGCTGAAAGGCTCAGTACTGTCTGTAACCACCAGAGGGAGCCTCTGCTCAGAAACCATCTCTAGCACATTCATAACAGTACCCCCCCCTTGAGGAGGGGTCACCGAACCCTCACTGGTGCAACCAGGCCGATCAGGATGAGCTCGGAGATAGGCACGGATCAGTCTCCTAGCATGGATGTCCGAAGCAAACACCCAAGAATTGTCCTCCTGACCATAACCTCTCCACTTAACCAAATACTGGAGTTTCTGTCTAGAAAAACGAGAATCCAATATTTTCTCAACCACATACTCCAGATTGCCCTCAACCAAAACAGGGTCAGGAGGAGCAGCCATAGGAACCACTGGCTCGACAAACCTCTTCAATAAGGACTTGTGGAACACATTATGGATCTTAAATGTCCCTGGAAGAAGCAAACGGAAGGAAACAGGATTAAGAATCTCCATGATCTTATAAGGTCCAATGAACCTAGGCTTAAACTTTGGAGATGCAACCCTCATAGGGATATTTCTTGAGGACAACCAAACCAAGTCCCCCATTTTAAACCGAGGACCATCAGTCCTATGCCGGTTGGCAAACCGTTGGGCCTTCTCCTGAGAGAGAGACAACCTCTCCACTACCTGGTCCCAAATCTGCTGCATTCGCTCCACACCAGAGTCAACACCCGGACAGACAGAAGCCTCCGCCTGTCCCAAAAAAAAATCGAGGTTGAAACCCAAAATTGCAGAAAAATGGAGACATCAAGGTGGCAGAGGTAGCCCTTTTATTAAGAGCAAACTCAGCCAAAGGCAAAAAAGAGACCCAGTCATCTTGATCAGCAGACACAAAACATCTCAAATAAGTCTCCAAGGTCTGGTTTGTTCTCTCGGTTTGTCCATTGGTCTGAGGATGAAAAGCAGAAGAGAAAGATAATTGAACACCATGTTTAGAACAAAATGTCCTCCAAAATCTGGAAACAAACTGGACTCCTCTGTCAGACACAATGTTCTCCGGAATGCCATGTAACCGAACCACGTGCTGAAGGAACAAAGGCACCAATTCGGAGGAGGAAGGTAACTTAGGTAATGGCACAAGATGTATCATCTTGGAAAACCTATCACAGAGTACCCAGATAACGGTCATTCTCTGAGAAACAGGGAGGTCGGAAA
This sequence comes from Oophaga sylvatica, assembly GCA_033576555.1. Lineage (NCBI taxonomy): Eukaryota > Metazoa > Chordata > Amphibia > Anura > Dendrobatidae > Oophaga > Oophaga sylvatica. The sequence continues at coordinate 21,947 of JARQOD010009753.1, forward strand.
TAAAATCCATAGAGATATGGGTCCATGGCCTCTTGGGCACAGGTAATGGCATTAACAAACCACTAGAGCGAGAGCAAGGCTTGGAGCGAGAGCAAGTCCCGCAGGACTGCACAAATTCCCTGATGTCACGAGACAAAGTAGGCCACCAAAAGGACCGACTCACCAAGTCTCTTGTACCAAAAATCCCGGGATGACCAGCCAACGCGGAACAATGAATCTCAGACATCACACTCTTCTTCCACTGGTCTGGGACAAACAATTTCCCAATAGGGCAGCGCTCAGGTTTATCCTCCTGACACCCTTCCAGAGCCAGTCTCAAATTGGGCGAGATGGCGGAAAGAACTACACCCTCTTTCAAAATAACAGTAGGATCAGATAACTCAGGAGAGTCCGCAAAGAAACTCCTAGAGAGGGCTTCCGCCTTAACATTCTTAGTGCCAGGAAGAAAAGAAACCACAAAATTAAAACGTGTGAAAAACAAGGCTCACCTGGCCTGTCTAGGATTAAGTCGCTTGACTGATTCGAGATAAACCAGATTCTTATAGTCCGTGAGGACCACCACCTGATGTTTGGCTCCTTCCAGCCAATGTCTCCACTCTTCAAAGGCCCACTTCATGGCCATTAACTCCCGATTACCCACGTCATAATTACGTTCAGTTGGAGAAAATTTTCGAGAGAAAAAGGCACAAGGGTTACTCTTAGAGGTCTCTGGATCTCTTTGAGGCAAAACGGCACCTCCCCCAATTTCAGAGGCATGTACCTCCACCTGAAACAGTAGAGAAACATCAGGCTGCCATAGAACAGGAGCAGAAGTGAATCTCTGCTTAAGTTCCTGAAACGCAGAGACTGCCTCAGAGGCCAATTCACCACATCAGAACCCTTTTTGGTCAAATCAGTCAATGGTTTAACAATACCGGAGAAATTACCAATAAATTTACGATAAAAATTGGCAAAACCCAAAAATCTCTGAAGAGCCTTTAATGAAATAGGTTGGACCCAATCACAGATGGCCTGAACCTTGACCGGGTCCATTTCAATAACAGACGGAGACAAAATGAATCCCAGAAATGAGACCTTCTGTACGCCAAAAAGACACTTTGATCCCTTCACATACAGTGCATTCTCTCTCAAAATCTGGAATACAGTCCGAACATGTTTCACATGAGAGTCCCAGTCATTGGAAAAAATCAAGATATCATCCAAATAAACAATCAGAAATTTATCCACAAAATCCCTGAAAATATCATTCATGAAGGATTGGAAGACAGAAGGAGCATTAGTGAGCCCAAAGGGCATCACTAGGTACTCAAAATGCCCCTCTGGGGTATTAAACGCCATCTTCCAATCATCCCCGTGCTTAATGCGAATAAGGTTATACGCCCCCTGAGGTCAAGCTTGGTAAACCAACTAGCACTTTTCACCCTGGAAAACAGGTCAGAAATCAAGGGTAACGGATATTGATACTTCACAGTGATCTTATTCAAGAGACTATAATCAATACACGGCCTCAATGAACCATCCTTTTTGGCCACAAAGAAAAAACCGGCACCCAAGGGTGAAGAGGATGGTCTGATATGACCCTTCTCCAATGACTCCTTGATATAATATCGCATAGCATCGTGTTCAGGTACAGACAAGTTAAAAAGGCGACCTTTAGGAAATTTACCACCAGGCACTAATTCAATAGCGCAATCATAGCTCCTGTGAGGGGGCAAGGATGCAGATTTACTTTCACTAAATACATCCGAAAAATCAGTCAAAAAGTCAGGAACATCCTGAGACTGGGAGAAGGCAGAAAAAACAGGAGTGTCAGCATTAACACATTGGCAGCCCCAACTGGTCACAGACACAGATTTCCAATCCAAAACAGGATTATGAGACTGTAACCAAGGGAAACTTTGTACAATAATGTCATGCAGATTATACAGCACCAGAAATTTGCAACTCTCCTGATGATCTGGTTCAACCCTCATTATCACCTGAGTAGAAAACTGGGGTTTATTCTCCGCCAAAGGGGTAGAATCAATGCCCAGTAGGGGAATAGACTTCCGCAGGGTATCATGGGAAACCCACAATGTTTGGCAAAATCAAAATCCATCAGGTTAATAGCTGCTCCTGAATCAACAAAAGCCTGAGCAGAAAATGTGGACAGGGAGCAAATCAGGGTAACAGTCAACAGAAATTTAGTCTGAACACTACCCAAGAAAACTGAGCGTGCAAAACGTCTTCCCCGCTTAGGGCAGAGTAAAATAGCATGAGAGGCGTCACCACAGTAGAAACATAACCCATTGCGCTTTCGAAACTCATGACGCTGTGCCCCATAGTCACTCTATCACACTGCATGGGCTCAGAAGCTGGCTCACAAGGCAACACTATCTCACTCATACCTCTGCGCTCACGCAAACGTCTGTCAATTTAAATAGCCAATGACGTAGAATCATTGAGACCAGAGGGAGCAGAGAATCCCACCATAACATCCTTTACATTCTCTGACAGCCCCTTCCGAAAAAGGGCTGCCAAAGCATCATCATTCCATTTGGTCAGGACTGCCCACTTTCGGAATTTCTGACAGTACAACTCAGCATCTTCAAGACCCTGATTTAATGCCAACAAGGTTTTTTCAGCTTGATCAGTGACATTAGGTTCATCGTACAATAACCCCAAAGCCAGAAAAAATACATCAATATCATTCAAAACAGGATCCCCAGGTGTCAGGGAAAAAGCCCAATTGTTGTGAATGGGTTTGAGATGAGTTCTGAGCAGAGGCTCCCTCTGGTGGTTACAAGCGGTACTAGTGAGGATTGTGAGGACTGGGAATCAGGTGTTACTGATTGGTCTTATTTAAGGGAATCATTTTCTCATCAGGGTTGCCGGTGATCAATTGTTCTGGTCTGAATCCTTCTTTCCAGTTTCCCTTGTAGCCTGCTGTGTCGTGTCTGCATCTCCTGCTATCAGATAAGACAATTTCTTATTTTGTGTTTTTGCTATATTTTTGCATTTGGTCCTGCACTTCTGTGGGGGCCTTCTGGGTCCCCTCCGGGGGCTTTTGCCCTCTCAGTTTAGTTCAGCCACTGTGTTTTGTACTTTTGCTTTTTCCAGTTTTTTCAGTGGCTGCTGTTTTTGTTACACCAGAGAACTAATTTAGGTGGTAGAGGTCGTGTGATCTCAGGTGATTTTGAAATTAGTAGAGTTGGTGTTTTTCAGGGTTTTCTGGGATTGCAGTAAGTACCCTTCCTGTCCTTTTCTATTTAGATAGTTTGGGCCCCAGCGTTTGCTCATACTATTTTCTTTCTGTGTCAGTATTTCCTCTTGTCTAACCGCCATTACATGTTTGGGGGCTTTCTATTATCTTTGGGGTTCTGCTACGGGGCAGATAGCTTTCCTATTTCTATCTTTAGGTGTAGTTAGTTTCTCAGGCTGTGACGAGGCGTCTAGGACCAACGTAGGAACGCTCCACGGCTGCCTCTAGTTGCGGTGGTTAGTCAGGGTACTGCAATCTCATAGATTCCAACTGCTCTGGTGTATTGCCTTTTTTACCTGCACTCCTCAGCTACCGTAACATAACAGTATCACCGGCCATAAAAATTGTATGGTACTCACAGAAGGGAAAAAATATTTTGAAGGAAGAAAAGTTGTCAGAGATATTTTTCTGTTTGTTGCATTTTTTTTTTTTTTCCCTCTGTATCTCTGGGTGCTGGGGAGGATCTTTTCTCCCAATGGAGTTTGCACAGTTGTCTGGCCGTGTGGATCAGCTTGCCACTGAGGTTCAGAGTATTGCTGCATATTTTGCTAGGTTGCCTGTTGTGGAACCTAGGATCCCCATGCCAGATTTGTTTTTAGGGGATCGAGCTAAGTTTCAGAATTTCAAAAATAATTGTAAATTGTTTCTTGCCTTAAAATCTAAGTCCTCAGGAAACGCAGCGCAGCAGGTTCAAATTATCATCTCTCTCCTGCGCGGCGATCCTCAGGATTGGGCTTTTTCCCTGATACCTGGGGATCCTGTTTTGAGTGATGTTGATGCATTTTTTCAGGCTTTGGGGTTATTGTACGATGAGCCTAATGTCACTGATCAAGCTGAAAAAGCCTTGTTGGCATTAAATCAGGGGCTTGATGACGCTGAGTTATACTGTCAGAGATTCCGTAGGTGGGCAGTCCTGACCAAATGGAATGACGACGCTTTGGCGGCCCTTTTCCGGAAGGGTCTGTCGGATAATGTAAAGGATGTTATGGTGGGATTCCCTGTCCCCTCTGGTCTCAATGATTCTATGTCATTGGCGATTCAAATTGACAGACGTTTGCGTGAGCGGAGAAGTATGCGTGGAGTGGTGTTGCCTTGTGAGCCAGCTGCTGAGCCCATGCAGTTTGATGGAGTGGTGTCTGGGGCACAGCGTCATGAGTTTCGAAAGCGCAATGGGTTATGTTTCTACTGTGGTGATGCCTCTCATGCTATTTCAGTCTGCCCTAAGCGGGGAAGACATTTTGCACGCTCAGTTGTCTTGGGTAGTGTTCAGACTAAGTTTTTATTAACTGTCACTCTGATATGCTCTCTGTCCTCATTTTCTGCTCAGGCTTTCGTTGATTCTGGAGCAGCTATTAACCTGATGGATTATGATTTTGCTAAACGTTGTGGGTTTCCCTTGATACCCCTACAGAAGTCTATTCCTTTACTGGGGATCGATTCTACCCCTTTGGCTGAGAATAAACCCCAGTTTTCTACTCAGGTGATAATGAGGGTTGAACCTGATCACCAGGAGTGCTGCAAATTTTTGGTTCTATATAATCTGCATGACATTATAGTGCTGGGTTTCCCTTGGTTACAGTCTCATAATCCTGTTTTGGATTGGAAATCTGTGTCTGTGACCAGTTGGGGCTGCCAATGTGTTAGTGCCAACACTCCTGTTTTTTCTGCCTCCCCCCAGGTTGAGGATGTTCCTGACTTTTTGTTTGATTTTTCTGATGTGTTTAGCGAAAGTAAATCTGCATCCTTACCTCCCCATAGGAGCTATGACTGCGCTATTGAATTAGTGCCAGGTAGTAAATTCCCTAAGGGTCGCCTTTTTAACTTGTCTGTACCTGAACATGACGCTATGCGGTCTTATATCAAGGAATCATTGGAGAAGGGTCATATCAGACCATCCTCTTCACCCTTAGGTGCCGGTTTTTTCTTTGTGGCCAAAAAAGATGGTTCATTAAGGCCGTGTATTGATTATCGTCTCTTGAACAATATTACTGTGAAATATCAATACCCGTTACCCTTGATTTCTGACCTGTTTTCCAGGGTGAAAAACGCTACTTGGTTTACCAAGCTTGAACTCAGGGGGGCGTATAACCTTATTCGCATTAAGCACGGGGATGAATGGAAGATGGCATTTAACACCCCTGAAGGGCATTTTGAGTACCTTGTGATGCCCTTTGGGCTCACTAATGCTCCTTCCGTCTTCCAGTCCTTCATGAATGACATTTTCAGGGATTTTGTGGACAAGTTTCTGATTGTTTATTTGGATGATATCTTGATTTTTTCTAATGACTGGGACTCTCATGTGAAACATGTTCGAACTGTATTCCAGATTTTGAGAGAGAATGCACTGTATGTGAAGGGATCAAAGTGTCTTTTTGGCGTACAGAAGATCTCATTTCTGGGATTCATTTTGTCCCCATCTGTTATTGAAATGGACCCGGTCAAGGTTCAGGCCATCTGTGATTGGGTCCAACCTACTTCATTAAAGGCTCTTCAGAGATTTTTGGGTTTTGCCAATTTTTATCGTAAATTTATTGGTAATTTCTCTGTTATTGTTAAACCATTAACTGATTTGACCAGAAAGGGTTCTGATGTGGTGAATTGGCCTCCTGAGGCAGTCTCTGCGTTTCAGGAACTTAAGCAGAGATTCACTTCTGCTCCTGTTCTACGGCAGCCTGATGTTTCTCTGCCATTTCAGGTGGAGGTTGATTCCTCTGAAATTGGGGCAGGTGCCGTTTTGTCCCAAAAAGATCCAGAGACCTCTAAAAGTAACCCTTGTGCCTTTTTCTCTCGAAAATTTTCTCCTACTGAACGTAATTATGACGTGGGTAATCGGGAGTTATTGGCCATGAAGTGGGCTTTTGAAGAGTGGAGACATTGGCTGGAGGGAGCCAAACATCAGGTGGTGGTCCTTACGGACCATAAGAATCTGGTCTATCTGGAATCTGCCAAGCGACTCAATCCTAGACAGGCCAGGTGGGCCTTGTTTTTCACACGTTTTAATTTTGTGGTTTCCTTTCTTCCTGGCACTAAGAATGTTAAGGCGGATGCCCTCTCGAGGAGTTTCCTTGCGGACTCTCCTGAGCTATCTGATCCCTCTGTTATTTTGAAGGGGGTGTAGTTCTTTCCGCCATCTCGCCCAATTTGAGACTTGCTCTGGAGGGGTGTCAGGAGGATAGGCCCGAGCGCTGCCCTGTTGGAAAATTGTTTGTCCCGGACCAATGGAAAAAGAGTGTGATGTCTGAGATTCATTGTTCCGCATTGGCTGGGCATCCCGGAATTTTTGGTACCAGAGACTTGGTTAGTCGGTCCTTTTGGTGGCCTACCTTGTCTCGCGATGTCAGGGAATTTGTGCAGTCCTGCGGGACTTGCTCTCGCTCCAAGCCTTGCTCTCGCTCTAGTGGTTTGTTGATGCCATTGCCTGTGCCCAAGAGACCATGGACCCATATCTCTATGGATTTCATTTCCGATCTTCCTGTTTCTCAGAGAATGACCACCATCTGGGTAATTTGTGATAGGTTTTCCAAAATGATACATCTTGTGCCATTACCTAAGTTGCCTTCCTCCTCTGAATTGGTGCCGTTGTTCCTTCAGCACGTGGTTCGTTTACACGGCATTCCTGAGAACATTGTGTCTGACAGAGGAAGTCCAGTTTGTTTCCAGATTTTGGAGGACTTTTTGTTCTAAACTGGGTGTTCAATTGTCTTTCTCCTCGGCATTTCATCCTCAGACCAATGGTCAAACTGAGAGAACAAACCAGACATTGGAGACTTATCTAAGATGCTTTGTGTCTGCTGATCAGGATGACTGGGTCTCTTTTTTGCCTTTGGCTGAGTTTGCTCTTAATAATAGGGCTAGCTCTGCCACTTTGATGTCTCCGTTTTTCTGTAATTCTGGGTTTCACCCTCGATTTTCTTCAGGACAGACGGAGGCTTCTGTCTGTCCAGGTGTTGACTCTGTTGTTGAGCGTATGCAGCAGATTTGGGACCAGGTAGTGGAGAGGTTGTCCCTCTCTCAGGAGAAGGCCCAGCGGTTTGCTAACCGGCATAGGACTGATGGTCCTCGGTTTAAAGTGGGGGACTTGGTCTGGTTGTCCTCAAAGAATATTCCTATGAGAGTAGCATCTCCTAAATTTAAGCCTAGGTTCATTGGACCTTATAAGATCATGGAGATTATTAATCCTGTTTCTTTTCGTTTGCTTCTTCCAGGGACATTTAAGATCCATAACGTGTTCCACAAGTCCTTGTTGAAGAGGTTTGTTGAGCCAGTGGTTCCTGCTGCTGTGCCTCCTGACCCTGTTTTGGTTGAGGGCAATCTGGAGTATGTGGTTGAGAAAATATTGGATTCTCGTTTTTCTAGACGAAGACTCCAGTATTTGGTTAAATGGAGAGGTTATGGTCAGCAAGATAATTCTTGGGTGTTTGCTTCGGACATCCATGCTAGGAGACTTATCCGTGCGTATCATAGAACTCATCCTGACCGACCTGGTTGCTCAAATGAGGGTTCGGTGACCCCTCCTCAAGGGGGGGGTACTGTTGTGAATGGGTTTGAGATGAGTTCTGAGCAGAGGCTCCCTCTGGTGGTTACAAGCGGTACTAGTGAAGATTGTGAGGACTGGGAATCAGGTGTTACTGATTGGTCTTATTTAAGGGAATCATTTTCTCATCAGGGTTGCCGGTGATCAATTGTTCTGGTCTGAATCCTTCTTTCCAGTTTCCCTTGTAGCCTGCTGTGTCGTGTCTGCATCTCCTGCTATCAGATAAGACAATTTCTTATTTTGTGTTTTTGCTATATTTTTGCATTTGGTCCTGCACTTCTGTGGGGGCCTTCTGGGTCCCCTCCGGGGGCTTTTGCCCTCTCAGTTTAGTTCAGCCACTGTGTTTTGTACTTTTGCTTTTTCCAGTTTTTT
>JARQOD010009754.1:0-30091 GCA_033576555.1 Oophaga sylvatica
GTCAGGTTGTATCAATCATATGTTAATTTGGTGCTGATTTAATTGGTGGATCTGTGATACTAAATTGTGTAGATTGTCATATAGACTTATGGGATCTGTTATATGGCTGTAATTGTGCTTTATAGGTGTTGTATCATATCTGTAATATTGTCTGATTTATCGGTTGTGTACTTATGAGGTATTGTGTGTTTTGGTCTGTTACAGATCAGTGAATTGTGCTTGTTAGTTGGATACAATCGTGATATGTGCTGATTTATGATTGTGTACTATCAGCTATATTTGATCTGTTATCGGGAGTCGTGATTATCAATCAGCTGTAATATTGGGTGACTGTTATCAGGAGTCTGTGATACATATCGCTGTAATTTGGTGCTGATCTGTATCAGAGTCTGTGATACACATATCACTGTAATATGGTGCTGATTTATCGGATTTGATACCATATCGCTGTTTTGTTGATTTTTCAGCTGTATACGCTATCTTTGGGATCTGTTAATGGATCTGGTCATACGTGAAATGTGCTGATTTTATCGGAGTCTGTGATACATCATATCAGCTTAATTGGTGCTGATCTGTTATCGGAGTCTGTGACACATATCGCTGTAATATTGTGCTGATCTGTTATCGGGAGTCTGTGATACATCATATCAGCTGTAATATTGGTGCTGATCTTATCGGGAGTCTGTAATATACGTGTATTGTGTGAACTTTCGGATTGATACCTATCGGAAGGTCTGATCTTATCGGATTGGTCTATCTGTAATATTGGTGTATTGTTAGATCTGTGAATTATCAGCTGTAATATGTCGATGTATGGGCTTGTATCATACTGTAATATGTCGTTTTTGGGGTCTGTATCTATCAGAATATTGTGATCTTATCGGGATTGTGTACTATACTGATTGGTCACTTACGGATTGTCTTTGTATAGTGTGATTTATCGTTATATATCGTGTATTTCGATCTGTTACATCGTGAAATGCTGTAATATTGGGCTTTATCAGCTGTATAATATTATTGTCTGTTTATCGGAGTTGTGATACAACATTCGTTAATATTGGTGCTGATCTTATCGGGGAGTCTGTGATCAACACTGTAATATGGTGGATCTGTTACGGTTGATACAATATCGCTGTAATATTGGTGTATCTTTGATTGTGTAAATTGCTAATTTGGGGATCTGTGATCTATCTAATATGCTGTATATTGGGCTGATCTTATCGGTATTGGCTGATCTTATATGTGATAACATAGTTATGGTGATCTGGTGATCGTTATAGGAGTTGTATATATGTGTAATATTATGGCTTAATGGTGATCTGTATGCAATCTAGTGTAAATTCGTGTAAACTATTATGGTGTCTGTATCAGAGATCTGTGTAAATATCGCTGTATATGTTATCTGTATGGAGTCTGTGATACAATATCAGCTGTAATTGGTGATCTGTATCAGGAGTCTGTGAACATAATGTAATATGTGCTATCTTTTCGGGAGTCTGTGTACACATACAGCTGTAATTGTGCTGATCTTTATAGGGAGTCTGTATAAATCGCTGTAAATTTGCTGTTATTGGTTTGTAATCATATCTGTAATATTGGCTGATCTTATCGGGGTCTGTGATACAACATAGCTGTAATATTTGCTGTATATGGGAGTCTGTTATCAAATATCTGTGTAATATGGTTGTATTTGGATTGTACATGAGTCTGTTAATCTGGATCGTTAATTGTGCGATCTTGTACGGATCGTATGAAATATGCTGATCATATGCTGATCTTATAGATCTATACTAAATTGGTGATAATATTGGTCTGTTGTTATCAGGGATCGTATAAATTGCTATTGTCTGATTTTAGGATCGTGATACATCATATCAGCTGTAATATTGGTGCGATCTGTTACAGGATCTGTATAACAGTGTAATTGTGCTGTTATAAGAGTCTTATATCACTTAATTTGCTGTTCTTATCGGAGTCTGTGATACAATATGCTGTATATTGTGCTATTTTCGGATCTTGAATATATTGTTATTTCGGTTAATGCTGTAAATGTGATTTGGTGGACAACTAATGGTGATTTTACGGTGATAAACTAATGGTATGATCGGTACACACGTGATATGTTTAGGATTGAAATCAATGTGATTATCGGATTAAATTGTGATCGTGTAATCTTATGTTTACGATGTATTATAAGGTTGACACGATACTTATACAGCTGTAATATTGGTGCTGATCTGTTATCAGGGATCTGTGATACATCATTCGCTGTAATATTGGGCTGATCTGTTATCAGGGAGTCCTGTGATACAACATATCGCTGTAATATTGGTGCTGATCTGTTATCGGGAGTCTGTGATACATCATATCAGCTGTAATATTGGTGCTGATCTGTTATCAGGAGTCTGTGATACAACATATCGCTGATATTGGTGCTGACTTTATCAGGGAGTCTGTGATACACATATCGCTGAATATGGTGCTGATCTGTTATAGGGAGTCTGTGATACACATATCAGCTGTAATATTGGTGCTGATCTGTTATCGGAGTCTGTGATACACATATCAGCTGTAATATTGGTGCTGATCTGTATCAGGGTCTGTGATACAACATCGCTGTATATTGTGCATCTGTATCGATCGGATACATAGTGTATTGTGCTGATTATCGAGTCGTGTACAACAATCACTGTAATATTGGTGCTGATTTTTCGGAGCTGTGATAATCATCAGTAATTGGGTGATCTTTATCGAGCTGTACATATCTGATATTGTGTGTCTTATCAGATCTGATACAATCCTGTATATGGGTGACTTATCGGGCTGATAACATCTGTAATGTGTGATCTTATCAGAGTGTGTACAATATCAGTTATATGGTGCTGTTGTACAGGTCTGTGATAAAACGCGTATATGGGCTATTTATCGGAGTCTGTGAACAATATACTGTAATTGGTGCTATCTGTTATGATCTGTGACATTCAGCTGTATATGGTGCTGATCTGTATGGACGTGTATATCGCTGTATTTGGTCTTTATAGCTGTGATAAATTGCTGTATTGTGGTTTTATGGATTGTGATACATATATAGCGTATGCTGACTTTTCAGGAGCTGATAAATATCTGTAATTGGCTGATCTTCGGTCGTGAACAATATCGCGTATATTGGTGCTGTCTTTTCAGATCTGATACTACTGTAATATTGGCTGATTTATGGGTCTGATACAATAGTATGTGTGACTGTATCGATCTGTGATACAATCGCTTAAATGGTGTGACTTATCGGGATTGATCCATTCGCGTAATATGTGTGACTGTACGGAGTCTTATACAAATCAGCTGTATTGTGCTGATCTTCGGAGTCTGATACATATTGTATATGGGCGATTATCGGTCTGGACAATCGAAATTGTGCTGATCTTACGGAGCTGTGATACACATCGTGTAATGTGTGATCTGTTATCAGATTGATCATATGCTGTAATATGGTGTATCTTTGATCGGATACTCATACATGTATATGTTGATCGTATCGAGTTTGACAATATCGCTTAATTGTGCTGATCTGTTAGGAGTTGTGACACAAGCTGTAATATGTGGATCTTTATCTGATCTGTTATCAGGGAGTCTGTGATACAACATATCAGCTGTAATATTGGTGCTGATCTGTTATCAGGGAGTCTGTGATACAACATATCAGCTGTAATATTGGTGCTGATCTGTTTTTCGGGAGTCTGTGATAACATCATATCAGCTGTAATATTGGTGCTGATCTGTTATCAGGGAGTCTGTGATACACATATCAGCTGTAATATTGGTGCTGATCTTTATCGGGAGTCTGTGATACATCATATCAGCTGTAATATTGGTGCTGATCTGTTATCAGGGAGTCTGTGATACAACATATCAGCTGTAATATTGGTGCTGATCTGTTATCGGGGAGTCTGTGATACACATATCAGCTGTAATATTGGCTGATCTTTATCGGAGTCTGTGATACACATATCAGCTGTAATATTGGTGCTGTCTGTTATCAGGGAGTCTGTGATACACATATCAGCTGTAATATTGTGCTGATCTGTTATCAGGAGTCTGTGATACATCTATCGCTGTAATATTGGTGCTGTCTGTTATCGGGGAGTCTGTGATACATCATATCAGCTGTAATATTGGTGCTGATCTGTTATCAGGAGTCTGTGATACACTATCAGCTGTATATGTGCTGATCTGTTATCAAGGAGTCTGTGATACAACTATCACTGTAATATTGTGCTGACTGTTATCAGAGTCTGTGATACACATATCAGCTGTAATATTGGTGCTGATCTGTATCAGGATCTGTGATACAACATATCGCTGTAATATTGGTGCGATCTGTTATCAGGGAGTCTGTGATACACATATCAGCTGTAATATTGGTGCTGATCTATTATCGGGAGTCTGTGATACAACATATCAGCTGTAATATTGTGCGATCTGTTATCAGGAGTCTGTGATACAACATATCGCTGTAATATTGGTGCGCTGTTATCAGGAGTCTGTATACATCATTCGCTGCTGTTACAGGAGTCTGTGATACAACATATCGGCTGTAATATTGGTGCTGATCTGTTATCAGGGAGTCTGATACATCATATCAGCTGTAATATTGGTGCTGATCTATTATCGGGGAGTCTGTGATACATCATATCAGCTGTAATATTGGTGCTGATCTGTTATCAGGGAGTCTGTGATACATCATATCTGTGATGAACGGGCACACAGTCCACCACACGGTAGCCCGGGGGTCACGGCTTGTGATCCCACTGCTGCCACCAATATGTGATGAACGGGCACACAGTTCGCCACACGGTAGCCCGGGGGTCACGGCTTGTGATCCCACCGCTGCCACCACATGTGATGGAACGTGCACACACACGACGGCTGCTGCCGTCCGACCCAGTAAACTGCAGGGATTTATAACTATCCCACTTCCACTTAGGAACTTGCAGCTCTCTGGCGCCCCCCTTACCCTCAGGTCAGTCAGGGAACTGCACCTAGGATAATTAGTCGCCAGACGGGTCACTTGGATGTGTGCTGGCTATTGGGCACGCTGCAGTGAGGGAATTATAATTACTCCTGGCTGCAGCCAGGCAGTACCCTTATAAACCCCGCTCCGTCACTGCCAGCGCCACCCAATAGATTAACACTTTACACCCTTTCTTTTAGCTGCCACCAGCTACGGCTTTTGATGAACAATTTATCAAGAGGGTCCGTAGCAACCCCAAAACAGTAGCGTAGTACGTCAGGCACGTGCAAATTCGTTTATAGAGCAGGAGAAACAAACTAATAAATTTATAGGTTTATTCCTTAAAACAGGCAATGCTTATATAATATAAAAAGATGTAACAAACTGAGACAATATCGTTATATACAGATGCAGTTATAAAATAAATGGGATTAAGAAGGAAAGATAACTCACATGATAGTTAGATCATATACAGGCAAGCCAGGCTGGGGAAGGAGCCACACGTCATAGTTCATTGGGAGATCTCTAACTCAGCACATCCCAGCAGAAAGACTCCCTAAGGAACTTCACTGTAAGACTTATGCATGTCAGCTTCTGACCTCACAAAAAGGGCTGGTCCTCTAGCCACCTCCCCTGGCTGCAAGCTATGGTTTGAGCTCTGCAATATCATAAGGTCCATAACTCGTCCTGTGAACCTAGCAGAATAACGGCAGACCTATCAATGATCTTACTCTAAAATGACGGTTCCAATGAGCCCACACTTGGGTGGGCTAGTTCATGGGGCACCCAAGAATTCCATTTCTCGGGTTCTGTTGGAGTTACGGGTTTACCAGTACCACGGGAACGATGCCCGTCGGCGCATGGTTCAACACAGTGACGTTCGTGTTTCTAGCGAATGCTCCCACCGTGTTATTAACCAAAAAAGAATGAATACTCCAACATGGCTGCTATAGGAAGAAAGCACGTGTTCGGACAATGCAGGACCCCTGCGGTGAAGCGGGAAAACTTCCAGCACTGGCAGCTCACATTACACTGCCTGAGTGCAGGCTGACAGGGGGGGAAGGGGGTTGTAGTTCTAGCAACAGCACAAGACATGAAGCTTGCAATATCATCACACCTCCCCCCTTTAGAGGGCGCTACGGAGGCATGACCTGTCGGTAATCCGACATGCGCACCTCAGCGGGTTTGCCACGTCCACTTTCTCGGGCTCTGGACTCATGGAACCCCCACCTACCCGGTGCCCCAGGTAGTGGACCTCCCTCATGCCCATCTGGCATTTTCCCGGCTTGATGGTCAGACCTGCCTGGTGAATACGCTTGAGCACCTCCTGGAGATGCTGAAGGTGTTCCTCCCAGGTGGAACTGAAGACGGCAATGTCGTTCAGGTACGCCACAGCGTACTCCTCCAGTCCCTGAAGCAGGTGGTTGACCATCCGCTGAAAAGTGGCAGGGGCATTCTTCATGCCGAAAGGCATGACCGTGGACTCGTACAGTCCAAAAGGGGTGATAAAGGCAGATTTCTCCTGCGCCGCAGGGCTCAGGGGAATCTGCCAGTATCCCCGGCTCAAATCCATGATGGATATGTACTTGGCATTCGCCAACCGCTCCAGCAGATCCTCGATGCGTGGCATTGGGTGCGCATCAGAGGTAGTGATGGCGTTGAGCCCCTGTAGTCCACGCAGAACCGGGTGGTCCGATCCTTTTTTGGCACGAGAACTACAGGTGAGGCCCACGCGCTTTTGGACGGCCGGATCACCCCCAGCTGCAACATCTCATGGATCTCCTGGCACATAATCTGCTGCACTTCCTCAGAGATCCGATAAGGTGTCCGCCGTAACGGGGCGTGATTCCCGGTGTCCACCTCGTGGACTGCCAACTCGGTCCTTCCGGGTCGGTTCGTGAACTCGGCCCGGAAGGGTTCCAGAGTGGTCAGCAACTGCAACCGCTGGGAGACGGTTAGCGAGGCATTTACCTCCATGTCCTCAATGGACCCACTGGCATTAGCTTGGGCCAGCATGTCTAGGAGGGGATCCTCTTCCCCGTCCTCGGGCAGATTGCAGACCGGTAGGACGCAGGCTTCACGTTCGTGATGGGCCTTCATCATGTTGACGTGAAAGGCATTGCGCCTACCCCGAGTGTGGTCAAGCGTGACCACGTAGGTGGCTGGGTTGAGCTGTTGGTGCACGACGTACGGGCCTTCCCAGGCTGCCTGAAGCTTATCCTTTGGTACGGGGACCAGCACCCACACCTTTTGACCCACCTGGTAGGTCCGCTCCCGGGCGTTCTGGTCGTACCAGTGCTTCTGGTCAGCCTGAGCCTGCGTCATGTTGTCATGCACCAACTGCGTCAAGGTCTGCATCTTGTCACGGAAGCGCATGACATAATCCACGATGGACACTTCCGTGGGGTTTGGCTCATCTTCCCAGGATTCTCTTATCAACCCAAGGGGTCCCCGGACTCGCCTACCATACAGGAGCTCGAAGGGGGAGAACCCCGTCGAGGCCTGCGGGACTTCTCTGTAGGCAAATAGCAGGTGTGGGAGGTACCGCTCCCAATCGCGTCCCTGGGTCTCAACCAGCATGCGGAGCATCTGTTTGAGGGTACCGTTAAAGCGCTCACACAAAACCATTGGTCTGTGGGTGATACGCACTCGATACCATACGCGTCACCTGCATTTTGCTGCAGAGAGCCTTCATTAGGCGAGACATAAATTGGGTCCCTTGATCGGTAAGCATCTCCCTGGGAAATCCTACCCGTGAAAAGATGGTCACCAGTGCATCTGCCACCTTATCTGCCCTAGTTGAGGACAGAGCTACTGCCTCCGGGTCGGAGCGTAGTCTACCACAGTAAGGATGTATTGCTTTCCAGAGCGCTGGGGACGGCCAGCGGGCCCACAATGTCCACCGCGATCCTCTGGAAAGGCTCCTCTATCACTGGCAACGGGATCAGGGGAGCCTTAAGAGCAGGCCCCGCCTTCCCCACTCTTTGACAGGTGATACAGGAGCGGCAGTAGTTAGTCACATCTGTCCCCATCTTGGGCCAATAGAAGTGTTGAGACAGCCGTGCCTTAGTTTTGCTGATCCCCAAGTGTCCAGCAAGTGGAATCTCATGGGCAATCCTCAACAACTCACCTCGGAACTGGTGCGGGACGACCAGCTGTTTTTCCCTCAACAACTCCTTTTGGGAACCTCCGGGTACTGTCTCCCGGTACAACCTTCCTCGTTCCCAGAACACCCTCTCCTTATCAGTCACGGAGGTGGGCGTCTCGGCGAGGTGCCTCAAGTTCTCCAGGCTCGCATCTGAGTGCAGAGCGGCCTGGAACTCCTGGCTGGAGGCAGCCAGAAGTGACGTCAGGGTTCCTTCCTCACTGGGACCCTCTGGGACCGGCTCTGGGTCCACCTCTGGTTCAGTCTCTCCTGTAGCGGAGGAGGGTCCAGATGGCAGGGCGCTACCTGCGATCCGGGCACTCTGACTGCGGGTGACAGCAGCTACATATGCAGTCTCCCGGGGATTTCTATAGACCCATCAGCCTGCGCTGCTATGGGCTCTACCTCCCCATCCACCCCCAACACTTCAGGAGCAGTGCTACTTATGGGCCAGTTACCTTCCTCGTGGCACTGGTCAGTGTCATGGCGTCACCTTCCTCCCGGTTCCCATGCACCTCCCCATTTCCTTGAGCACTGTCGCTTGCTCCTGCTAGGGGTTCCTCAGCCGTCTCACTCCGCAGAGCGACGGGACTGAACGCTCCTGTACCTGTGGACACATCTACCACTTCAGAGAAAGGGTTAACAGATTCAGATGGCACAGATACATCACTATCAACATCAGTCCTAGGGAAAGAAAGGTTATCAGTTGCATCATCACTTCGCAAAGCATTAGCAGGTAACACAATCAGTTTCCCATCATCATCAACATCAACATCATGGTTAACGTTAACCTTATCATCAGATTGGGAAGGGGTGTCAGGGACATAGTACGCCACCATCCTCCCCAGATCAGTCCCCAATAAAACATCAGTGGGCAGGTTTTCGGACACCCCCACTTCCTTCACCCCGCTCCCGGCACCCCAGTCAATGAAAACTGGGCTATCGGCAAGGGGTAGTGGACCCCCCAATCCCTGTGACAGTTAAGGGTTTTCCCCGGAATCAACTCTTCAGGGGCCGCCAGTTCGGGTCGGATGAGGGTTCGTTCAGCCCCGGTGTCCTTGAGGCCTGTAGCAAGACGGGCCCCCACGCGGACGGGCTGCACGTTGTCATCAACCCTCCCCACCACACCACCCACCAAAAGAACAGAGGCGTTGGGCCCGGAGGCCTTGGCTGGGGGGTTCTTCTGCCTCTCCGGACAGGTGGCGCTGATGTGACCAGTCCTTTTACAGGAGAAACACTGGCGGGGGTCTGATGTAGGCCTGGCGCTGGCAAAGGGGATAGTGCCTCCAGAGGGACGACTGGCAGGGGCACTGGGGTTGGTTGCAGGCTTACCCCCTCCCCAGCGGGTGGTGACGGTCTTCCGCACCTCGGGTTTCCGGTTGGCCTCATAGCTGTCGGCGATCCGGGCTGTTGTGACCGCGTCCTCTGGTTCTCGGTCCAGGATGAACTGTCGGACCTCAGCTGGGCACAGATGCAGGAACTGGTCTTTGATCATCAGGTCTTTCAGCTCCTCATAGGTGTCAACTGACAGTCCTGGATCCACTGGTCAAAGTGGTTCCTGAGTCCTTGCACCACATCGCTATAACTGTCGTGTGGGCCACGTTGGAGGTTCCGGAACTTCTTTCGGTATACCTCAGGGGTTAGCTGGTACTTGGCGATCAGGGCCTGCTTGATGGCCTCATAGTCACTGTCTTGATCTGGCGCGAGGGAAGCGAACGCCTCCAAAGCTTTGCCCTTTAGCCCGGGGGTCAAGTACCTGGCCCATTGGTCGGCAGGCAGCCGGTACTGTCTGCAGACTTTCTCAAAGGCCCGCAGAAAAGTGTCCAAGTCTCCGTCCCTTTCCAGCACGGGAAAGTGCTCCGGCCGGGGCTTGGGACTCTGAGTGCTGCTGGGCACACTGCTCTGGAGCTGTGGAGGGCATTGCCCCTCGCTGAACCATCTCCAGCTCATGGGCTCTCTGCGCTTGGGCTTCCCGCTCGGCTCGGGCTCTCTCAGCCTCCCGCTCGGCTCTCTCAGCCTCTCGCTGGCTTGGCTCTCGCGCTTGGCCTCCCTGTGGTATTGCTGATCAGCCTTCAGGCGTCTTCCCGTGTCAGGGGAGTCCTCCAGGGCCGCCTGCAGGTAAGGGTCCACCCGCCTGGGTGTAAGCAGCAGGGTTGGGCCTCTGCTGCTGCACCCACCTTGGCTTGGGCCGGCTCTGTGCCCGCCACGCTCCGATGCTCGCCAGCTCCTTCAGGGCCTGGACCAGTTGGCCTTTGGTTCGGTTCGTGTGGACAAGGCCGTGGTACTTGCAGATTCCCACAAGGGTGTCCTTGCTCTGCTTTTCGAACCAACTTGCTCCTATGGTAGCCATGGTTGCCAAATAAAAGATAGGATAGAAAAACAAAGAGAAGGGAGGGGTAACCGCAAGTACACACAATTGTCTCAGGACTAATAAACACTGAGTCTGTTCTCCAAAACTTTAGCTGCAGGGTCGCTGAAGAACCGTGCAAGTTTTTTAGTGAATGGAATGATTGCTCAAACCAGATCACTAATGCTCTATAATCCCACCGCTCTGCCACCAATATGTGATGAACGGGCACACAGTCCGCCACACGGTAGCCCGGGGGTCACGGCTTGTGATCCCACTGCTGCCACCAATATGTGATGAACGGGCACACAGTCCGCCACACGGTAGCCCGGGGGTCACGGCTTGTGATCCCACCGCTGCCACCACATGTGATGGAACGTGCACACACACGACGGCTGCTGCCGTCCGACCCAGTAAACTGCAGGGATTTATAACTATCCCACTTCCACTTAGGAACTTGCAGCTCTCTGGCGCCCCCCTTACCCTCAGGTCAGTCAGGGAACTGCACCTAGGATAATTAGTCGCCAGACGGGTCACTTGGATGTGTGCTGGCTATTGGGCACGCTGCAGTGAGGGAATTATAATTACTCCTGGCTGCAGCCAGGCAGTACCTTATAAACCCCGCTCCGTCACTGCCAGCGCCACCCAATAGATTAACACTTTACACCCCTTTCTTTTAGCTGCCACCAGCTACGGCTTTTGATGAACAATTTATCAAGAGGGTCCGTAGCAACCCCAAAACAGTAGCGTAGTACGTCAGGCACGTGCAAATTCGTTTATAGAGCAGGAGAAACAAACTAATAAATTTATAGGTTTATTCCTTAAAAAAATCAGGCAGTGCTTATATAATATAAAAAGATGTAACAAACTGAGACAATATCATTATATACAGATGCAGTTATAAAATAAAATGGGATTAAGAAGGAAAGATAACTCACATGATAGTTAGATCATATACAGGCAAGCCAGGCTGGGGGAAGGAGCCACACGTCATAGTTCATTGGGAGATCTCTAACTCAGCACATCCCAGCAGAAAGACTCCCTAAGGAACTTCACTGTAAGACTTATGCATGTCAGCTTCTGACCTCACAAAAAGGGCTGGTCCTCTAGCCACCTCCCCTGGCTGCAAGCTATGGTTTGAGCTCTGCAATATCATAAGGTTCATAACTCGCGGGGAACTCTAGCAGAATAACGGCAGACCTATCAATGATCTCACTCTAGAATGACGGTTCCAATGAGCCCACACTTGGGTGGGCTAGTTCATGGGGCACCCGAGAATTCCATTTCTCGGGTTCTGTTGGAGTTACGGGTTTACCAGTACCACGGGAACGATGCCCGTCGGCGCATGGTTCAACACAGTGACGTTCGTGTTTCTAGCGAATGCTCCCACCGTGTTATTAACCAAAAAAGAATGAATACTCCAACATGGCTGCTATAGGAAGAAAGCACGTGTTCGGACAATGCAGGACCCCTGCGGTGAAGCGGGAAAACTTCCAGCACTGGCAGCTCACATTACACTGCCTGAGTGCAGGCTGACAGGGGGGGAAGGGAGTTGTAGTTCTAGCAACAGCACAAGACATGAAGCTTGCAATATCATCACAATATCGGATGTAATATTGGTGCTGATCTGTTATCAGGGAGTCTGTGATACATCATATCAGCTGTAATATTGGTGCTGATCTGTTATCGGGGAGTCTGTGATACAACATATCAGCTGTAATATTGGTGCTGATCTGTTATCAGGGAGTCTGTGATACATCATATCAGCTGTAATATTGGTGCTGATCTGTTATCGGGGAGTCTGTGATACATCATATCAGCTGTAATATTGGTGCTGATCTGTTATCAGGGAGTCTGTGATACAACATATCAGCTGTAATATTGGTGCTGATCTGTTATCAGGGAGTCTGTGATAAATCATATCAGCTGTAATATTGGTGCTGATCTGTTATCAGGGAGTCTGTGATACATCATATCAGCTGTAATATTGGTGCTGATCTGTTATCAGGGAGTCTGTGATACAACATATCGGCTGTAATATTGTGTCATGGGTGTATCGCCACGAGGATCGTCGCGATTACACACTCTGACTTCTCACAGCTGAGTTGCTGTTTCTTTGTGTTTGGTAATGAGAGAGTTAATTTTACCTAGCTCTTTGCTAAGACTAGGTCCAGCCTCGCCCGGCTGCTTTTGATTATGTTCTAATTAGATTCCTTCATATACCTGCCAGTCTGCTTGTTAGAGGCCGGTGAAAGCATTCATGTAGTCTAGCAGACTGGATTGGTTCTGAGAATACTTAAGCTAAGAGCTCCTTAGTTGTTTTTACTCTTATAGCTTATAGTTTATCTCTGAGACCTTAGGTGTTCCTACTATGTGTGAGTGTTGTATGTAAGACTTTATTTACTTTATTTCTTGTCTTTCTTGTATGTCTTTCTGTTCATTAACCGTTACCTGTTCATTCCCTTTGGTGGTAATCAGGGTCCTTCTTAGGACTAGATTACAGTTGGCAGGGATTGATAGGAGACAGGGTTTACGCTGGTGGCCTGGACCTCTGTACCTTTAACAGTACCTCCAGGTAGAGGGATTAGTTAGGACCCCAGTTTAGGGTCAGCATAGACCCCGGTCACCCTCTAGCCGGAGACAGCGTATAACGGATTCCGTATTGACCCACTGGACATTCTGTCAGGTAATTCTATGTTATCATATATCTATGCGCATGTTATATAGTATGTTGCCCTTTTGATATAGATTACTGTCATCACATATATATATATATATATATATATATATCTGCTATACAGCGTGACATTTTCACCGGCCCTACTAAAGATTCTCCCCAGCTGTCATGGATCCAGTAGCCCAGCTGGCCCGGCAGTTGCAGGGGTTGTCCATGGAGTTGGCAGACATTAAGTCCAAGGTTTTGTCCCCCCCGGAGCAAACCAGATCTGAACCTAAGGTTGCTCTCCCGGACAGGTTCACTGGTGGGCGGGACACATTTTTTACTTTCCGGGAGGCATGTAAATTGTACTTTCGGCTGCGGCCTCGGTCATCTGGGAGTGAAGAGCAGAGGGTGGGAATTGTTATCTCGCTGTTACAAGGGGACCCTCAATCTTGGGCGTTCTCTATTCCTCCAGGCTCCCCAGATCTCCAGTCAGTGGATCGATTTTTTACTGCCCTGGGTCTGGTATATGATGATCCGGATCGAGTTTCCCTTGCTGAAACAAAGTTACGTAAAATACGGCAAGGAAATCGTCCAGCGGAGGAATATTCTTCTGAGTTCCGTAGATGGGCAACAGATACTCAGTGGAATGACCCAGCTCTTAGGAGCCAGTTTTGTCAAGGGTTGTCTGACAAATTAAAAGATGTGTTGGCTCAGTATGATTCTCCTCCATCACTTGAGGCTGCTATGGCCCTCGCTATTCGCATTGATAGACGAATTCGGGGAAGACGCGAGGTAACTCCGCCTCCCGTGATGACTCCACCTACTACTAAAGTCCCTTATACTGAGGTTCCCCTGGTCTGTTCTGAGGAACCCATGCAGTTGGGAGGGACATCTTTTTGTAGGAGGGAATCGGCGGTGCACCGCAAGACTAGAAGGTGTTTCTTTTGCGGGAGAGAGGGACATTTTGTTGGGGGGTGTCCATCCCGGGCCTCTTTGAGCAAAGGAGTTAACCTGGGAGTGTGTATTTCGTCCCCAAATCCCTCTCAGTTTCTCGTGCCTGCGGAGGTGGTGATTGGTACTAGAACTGAGAGGATTTCTGTTTTTCTTGATAGTGGGTCCGGGGCTAATCTGGTGGACGCTCGGTTTGCCCAGGTGCATGGTATGCAACTGAGTGTATTGGCCAAACCGGTCCCTATAGTATCTATTGATTCTAGACCTCTCGGTCAAGGTAGCTTGGTACAAGCTGTTCATAACATAGATCTTCGAGTAGGGGCAATACATAAAGAGCAATTGTCTTGTTATGTGTTGGAGGGTCTACCCACTCCTATTGTGTTGGGACTTCCTTGGTTGGCTAAACATAACCCAGTGATTGATTGGCAATCCGGAAAGATAAGCCAGTGGGGTGAATTTTGCAGGAATAACTGCATGAGCACGGTCATCGGTGCGGTTGTGCCTAGGACTTTGTCTCCTTTTCTGGAGGACTTTGGGGAGATGTTCTCAGAGGAGGGGTGTAAAGAGTTACCTCCTCATCGCGCATATGACTGCTCAATAAAGTTGCTTCCTGATGCCTTATCTCGTACTTTCCCAGGGGCCGGGAAGACGGATGATCCGGTTCCTATTCCTCAGGAGGGAGTTGTAGTGTCAGCTGTATGCTCTGAGCTTGAGGGGGAGGTATTGGGGGCTCAGGGGGACGCCCCTGGGGGACTTCCAGGGAGACTGATAGTTCCAGATTGGTTAAGACTGAAGGTTACGGGGAACCGTTACAAACGGATGGCTGATAGGGGGAGAGTTTCTGGTCTAGATCTGAAGGTGAACGATCTGGTTTGGTTGTCTACCAGGAATATAAAACTTAAAGTTTCCTCCTGGAGGTTGGGTCCCAGATTCATCGGGCCGTACAGGATCAGTTCCATAATTAATCCTGTGGCATTTCGTCTGGACCTCCCTCCTACGTTTAAAATTCATAATGTGTTTCACAAGTCATTACTTAAAAAGTATGTGGCACCAGTCATACCGTCACCTCTACCTCCTCCTTCAGTGGTGGTCAATGATAACGTGGAATTTCATGGGTCGAAAATCATTGACTCACGTCTCAGTCGCCGATCCCTTCAGTACTTGGTTCATTGGAGGGGGTATGGTCCTGCGGAGAGGACGTGGGTCCCTGCGTCTGATGTTAACGCAGATCGATTGGTTCGGACCTTTCACACAACTCACCCGGGCAGACCTGGCCCTGAGGGTCCGGAGTCCCCTCGTAGAGGGGGGGGTACTGTCATGGGTGTATCGCCACGAGGATCGTCGCGATTACACACTCTGACTTCTCACAGCTGAGTTGCTGTTTCTTTGTGTTTGGTAATGAGGGAGTTAATTTTACCTAGCTCTTTGCTAAGACTAGGTCCAGCCTCGCCCGGCTGCTTTTGATTATGTTCTAATTAGATTCCTTCATATACCTGCCAGTCTGCTTGTTAGATGCCGGTGAAAGCATTCATGTAGTCTAGCAGACTGGATTGGTTCTGAGAATACTTAAGCTAAGAGCTCCTTAGTTGTTTTTACTCTTATAGCTTATAGTTTATCTCTGAGACCTTAGGTGTTCCTACTATGTGTGAGTGTTGTATGTAAGACTTTATTTACTTTATTTCTTGTCTTTCTTGTATGTCTTTCTGTTCATTAACCGTTACCTGTTCATTCCCTTTGGTGGTAATCAGGGTCCTTCTTAGGACTAGATTACAGTTGGCAGGGATTGATAGGAGACAGGGTTTACGCTGGTGGCCTGGACCTCTGTACCTTTAACAGTACCTCCAGGTAGAGGGATTAGTTAGGACCCCAGTTTAGGGTCAGCATAGACCCCGGTCACCCTCTAGCCGGAGACAGCGTATAACGGATTCCGTATTGACCCACTGGACATTCTGTCAGGTAATTCTATGTTATCATATATCTATGCGCATGTTATATAGTATGTTGCCCTTTTGATATAGATTACTGTCATCACATATATATATATATATATATATATATATATATCTGCTATACAGCGTGACATTTTGATGCTGATCTGTTATCAGTGAGTCTGTGATACATCATATCAGCTGTAATATTGATGCTGATCTGTTATCAGGGAGTCTGTGATACATCATATCAGCTGTAATATTGGTGCTGATCTGTTATCGGGGAGTCTGTGATACATCATATCAGCTGTAATATTGGTGCTGATCTGTTATCAGGGAGTCTGTGATACATTATATCAGCTGTAATATTGGTGCTGATCTGTTATCAGGGAGTCTGTGATACATCATATCAGCTGTAATATTGGTGCTGATCTGTTATCAGGGAGTCTGTGATACAACATATCAGCTGTAATATTGGTGCTGATCTGTTATCAGGGAGTCTGTGATACATCATATCAGCTGTAATATTGGTGCTGATCTGTTATCAGGGAGTCTGTGATACATCATATCAGCTGTAATATTGGTGCTGATCTGTTATCAGGGAGTCTGTGATACATCATATCAGCTGTAATATTGGTGCTGATCTGTTATCGGGGAGTCTGTGATACAACAATTCGGCTGTAATATTGGTGCTGATCTGTTATCGGGAGTCTGTGATACAACATATCAGCTGTAATATTGGTGCTGATCTGTTATCGGGGAGTCTGTGATACATCATATCAGCTGTAATATTGGTGCTGATCTATTATCGGGGAGTCTGTGATACATCATATCAGCTGTAATATTGGTGCTGATCTGTTATCAGGGAGTCTGTGATACATCATATCAGCTGTAATATTGGTGCTGATCTGTAATCAGGGAGTCTGTGATACATCATATCAGCTGTAATATTGGTGCTGATCTATTATCGGGGAGTCTGTGATACATCATATCAGCTGTAATATTGGTGCTGATCTGTTATCAGGGAGTCTGTGATACATCATATCGGATGTAAATATTGGTGCTGATCTGTTATCAGGGAGTCTGTGATACATCATATCAGCTGTAATATTGGTGCTGATCTGTTATCGGGGAGTCTGTGATACAACATATCAGCTGTAATATTGGTGCTGATCTGTTATCAGGGAGTCTGTGATACATCATATCAGCTGTAATATTGGTGCTGTCTGTTATCAGGGAGTCTGTGATACAACATATCAGCTGTAATATTGGTGCTGATCTGTTATCGGGGAGTCTGTGATACAACATATCAGCTGTAATATTGGTGCTGATCTGTTATCAGGGAGTCTGTGATACATCATATCAGCTGTAATATTGGTGCTGATCTGTTATCAGGGAGTCTGTGATACATCATATCAGCTGTAATATTGGTGCTGATCTGTTATCAGGGAGTCTGTGATACATCATATCAGCTGTAATATTGGTGCTGATCTGTTATCAGGGAGTCTGTGATACATCATATCAGCTGTAATATTGGTGCTGATCTGTTATCGGGGAGTCTGTGATACATCATATCAGCTGTAATATTGGTGCTGATCTGTTATCGGGGAGTCTGTGATACAACATATCAGCTGTAATATTGGTGCTGATCTGTTATCAGGGAGTCTGTGATACATCATATCAGCTGTAATATTGGTGCTGATCTGTTATCAGGGAGTCTGTGATACATCATATCAGCTGTAATATTGGTGCTGATCTGTTATCGGGGAGTCTGTGATACATCATATCAGCTGTAATATTGGTGCTGATCTGTTATCAGGGAGTCTGTGATACAACATATCAGCTGTAATATTGGTGCTGATCTGTTATCAGGGAGTCTGTGATACATCATATCGGATGTAATATTGGTGCTCATCTGTTATCAGGGAGTCTGTGATACATCATATCAGCTGTAATATTGGTGCTAATCTCTTATCGGGGAGTCTGTGATACAACATATCAGCTGTAATATTGGTGCTGATCTATTATCGGGGAGTCTGTGATACATCATATCGGATGTAATATTGGTGCTCATCTGTTATCAGGGAGTCTGTGATACATCATATCAGCTGTAATATTGGTGCTAATCTCTTATCGGGGAGTCTGTGATACATCATATCAGCTGTAATATTGGTGCTAATCTCTTATCGGGGAGTCTGTGATACATCATATCAGCTGTAATATTGGTGCTGATCTCTTATCGGGGAGTCTGTGATACATCATATCAGCTGTAATATTGGTGCTGATCTGTTATCAGGGAGTCTGTGATACATCATATCGGCTGTAATATTGGTGCTGATCTGTTATCGGGGAGTCTGTGATACATCATATCAGCTGTAATATTGGTGCTGATCTGTTATCAGGGAGTCTGTGATACATCATATCAGCTGTAATATTGGTGCTAATCTCTTATCGGGGAGTCTGTGATACAACATATCAGCTGTAATATTGGTGCTGATCTGTTATCGGGGAGTCTGTGATACATCATATCAGCTGTAATATTGGTGCTGATCTGTTATCAGGGTGTCTGTGATACATCATATCAGCTGTAATATTGGTGCTGATCTCTTATCGGGGAGTCTGTGATACAACATATCAGCTGTAATATTGGTGCTGATCTGTAATCGGGGAGTCTGTGATACAACATATCAGCTGTAATATTGGTGCTGATCTGTTATCAGGGAGTCTGTGATACATCATATCAGCTGTAATATTGGTGCTGATCTGTTATCAGGGAGTCTGTGATACAACATATCAGCTGTAATATTGGTGCTGATCTGTTATCAGGGAGTCTGTGATACATCATATCAGCTGTAATATTGGTGCTGATCTATTATCAGGGAGTCTGTGATACTGTAGCGTCGGCGTCCCTGCCCTCTGCCAGGCAGGGACGCTGTTCCACTGCGCCAGCGTCCTCTGCCAGGCAGGGACGCTGTTCCCCTGCGCCAGCGTCCTCTGCCAGGCAGGGACGCCGCCCCCCTTACCCACGCTCGGCGTCCTCCTTCCGTCCTGCTGGGGTCGCGCGCTCCTTCCCTGCTGCTGGACTTAGGGCGCGCGCCCGCGTGCTCCCCCGCTCTTAAAGGGTCCGCGCGCATCTTTCAAAATAGGTCCCCGGCCAATGCCGGAGGACTCCACCCTATATAAAGTATCTCCTCCTTAGTGGAGGTGCCCGAGCAATGTTGTTGCACTGTTTACTCTGCTTCAGCCCTCAGGTTCCGTTACCAGTTACCTGCCTGTCTCCTGCCAGTTTGCTGTCTGCTACCTGTCCGCAAGCCTACCTACAGGTTCGGCCGTCATCGGTGGTGATCAACCAGGGGAGGAGTCCCGAGGAGATAATTTACATATTCCCAGTGCCTTCTGGGATAAGTGAAGAGTCTCCGCGAGCTCAAGGAACACTGGATTTTGGCTGTTGCAGCTGAAAGGAGGACATCAGTAAACCAGGGGAGGAGTCCCGAGGAGATAATTTGCATATTCCCAGTGCCTTCTGGGATAAGTGAAGAGTCTCCGCGAGCTCAAGGAACACTGGATTTTAGCTGTTGCAGCTGAAAGGAGGACATCAGTAAACCAGGGAGGAGTCCCGAGGAGATAATTTGCATATTCCCAGTGCCTTCTGGGATAAGTGAAGAGTCTCCGCGAGCTCAAGGAACACTGGATTTTGGCTGTTGCAGCTGAAAGGAGGACATCAGTAAACCAGGGGAGGAGTCCCGAGGAGATAATTTGCATATTCCCAGTGCCTTCTGGGATAAGTGAAGAGTCTCCGCGAGCTCAAGGAACACTGGATTTTGGCTGTTGCAGCTGAAAGGAGACATCAGTAAACCAGGGGAGGAGTCCCGAGGAGATAATTTGCATATTCCCAGTGCCTTCTGGGATAAGTGAAGAGTCTCCGCGAGCTCAAGGAACACTGGATTTTAGCTGTTGCAGCTGAAAGGAGGACATCAGTAAACCAGGGGAGGAGTCCCGAGGAGATAATTTGCATATTCCCAGTGCCTTCTGGGATAAGTGAAGAGTCTCCGCGAGCTCAAGGAACACTGGATTTTGGCTGTTGCAGCTGAAAGGAGGACATCAGTAAACCAGGGGAGGAGTCCCGAGGAGATAATTTGCATATTCCCAGTGCCTTCTGGGATAAGTGAAGAGTCTCCGCGAGCTCAAGGAACACTGGATTTTGGCTGTTGCAGCTGAAAGGAGGACATCAGTAAACCAGGGGAGGAGTCCCGAGGAGATAATTTGCATATTCCCAGTGCCTTCTGGGATAAGTGAAGAGTCTAGCGGCGCGCGAGTTTTGCCTTATATTTCACCGCTTGATTATCTCTTGAACAATAAGAACATGGAAGAGGCTAGGAGCCATGTGGTGAGCTGCATTTCTTGCTACATGTTCATAGACTTACCAGTGGAAAAGCCAAACTTCACATGCCAGAAATGCAAGCTTGTGTCCCTGTTGGAGGAAAAGTTGCAAAATCTGGAAGAGAGGTTATCTACATTGAAGACCATTAAGGAAGGTGAAGAGTTCTTAGACAGAGCAGAATTATCTCTTCATGGTACAGAAAGAGAAGAAATTCGAAGTGCAACTGAAGAAACAGAGGAATGGAAGCATGTGACCCAGAGAAGCAGGAGGATCAGGAGGCAGTCAGCACCAATTCTGCTCAGGAACCAATACCAGGCTCTTACACAGGAGAACGATGAAGAAATACATCAGGATAAGACTTTGCCCACAAACAACCTTGTACGCCCTCAGAGTCCTCCTGAATGGAGAAAGAAAACTGTTGTGAAGAGAAACGGAAAGTTGTTGTCATGGGCGATTCCCTGTTGAGAGGAACAGAGGCCGCTATCTGCAGACCGGATATAACCTCAAGAGAAATGTGCTGTCTTCCAGGTGCAAAAATTAAAGATGTGTCTGACAGGATATCAGGACTCTTCAGACCTAAAGATGACTACCCATTCCTGCTAATACATGTGGGGACAAATGACACCGCTAGAAACGACCTGGAAACCATCTGCAGTGACTTTGAAAACTTAGGTAAGAAAGTGAAAGAACTGGGTGCGCAGGTGGTCTTCTCATCCATCCTCCCAGTGGATGGCCATGGAACAAGGAGGTGGAATAAGATTCTGCAGGTGAACAACTGGCTACGTCGATGGTGCCGTCAGCAAGGATTTGGATTCCTGGATCACGGAGTGAATTACCTATACGATGGACTACTTGCTAGAGATGGGGTGCACCTTACGAAGACTGGAAAACATGTATTTGGAAGTCGCCTTGCTACACTCATCAGGAGAGCTTTAAACTAGAACAATGTGGGAAGGGAAGCAAAACGCCAGCAAAAGCCATACACCTGACAAATACTATTGAGATTTCTGCTATTAGAAGTGAAGGGGAAGAACAAAGACAAAAAAATTTACATAATAAAAATATTGAAGGAAGAGAAACCAATCACAAACTAAAGTGTTTCTATACGAATGCACAAAGCATGGGCAACAAACAAGGAGAACTGGAGCTACTAACGCAGGAAAAGAAATATGATGTCATTGGAATCACTGAGACTTGGTGGGACGATACACATGATTGGAATACAAGGCTAGAAGGATACAACTTATTTGCAAGAAACAGACTTGATAAGCGAGGAGGAGGTGTTGCATTGTATGTTAGAAAAGCGTATATCTGCACAGAGATTGACGCTTCAGAGACTGGGAGTTCTGTGGAAACTGGGTAAGAATACAAGGACAGAACAATGGAAAGGACACCATTGTAGGTATTTACTACAGGCCGCCTGTGCAAGCTGAAGATATGGATGAACTCTTTATGCATCAAATGGCCAAGTTCTCCAAAAAATATGACATAGTGGTCATGGGAGATTTCAACTATCCAGACATTTGTTGGGAATCTCTCTCAGGCAAAACTAACAGGTCCAGGAAATTCTTATCCTCTCTTGCTGACAGCTTTATCTTCCAAAAGGTAATGGAGAAAACAAGGGGATCTGCTACCTTGGATCTAATCCTCATAAACAGGGAGGAAATGGTGGAGGAGGTAAGAGTGGCTGGGACTCTAGGAGGTAGTGACCATGCTATTTTAGAATTTTGGATAACAAGAGGAGGAAGACCTCTGAAGACTCAGACATCAAGGTTAGATTTCAGAAAGGCAGATTTTAAGGAACTCAGAAAGAGAATTGGAGGGATCCAATGGCTGGATATCCTTAAGGACAAAAATGTCCAGGAAGGATGGAAAATCTTGAAAAATGAGATTCTCAAAGCACAATCGTTAACAATTCCGAAAAGAGGGAAGAATGGAAGCATTTAAGGAAACCAGGATGGATGAACA
This sequence comes from Oophaga sylvatica, assembly GCA_033576555.1. Lineage (NCBI taxonomy): Eukaryota > Metazoa > Chordata > Amphibia > Anura > Dendrobatidae > Oophaga > Oophaga sylvatica. The sequence continues at coordinate 22,391 of JARQOD010009754.1, forward strand.
TAGAACTTAAACACATGCTAAAAAGGAAGAAAGAAATGTTTATCAAATGGAAAGAGGGAGGCATATCTAAAGAAGAATATAATGCCGTCTGCAGAACCTGCAGGGCACAAATCAGATTATCTAAAGCTGACAATGAATTAAGGCTTGCAAGTGACGTCAAAAGCAACAAAAAAGGATTTTGGGGATACGTCAAAAGTAAAAGAAAAGTCAAAGATGCTATAGGATTTTTACAGGATGAAAATGATGAAATGGTAAGTCAGGATGTTGAGAAGGCTGAACTTTTAAATTCCTATTTTGCATCTGTTTTCTCTCAGAAAGGAAATGTAACATCAACTGATCTTCACTGTCCTATTAAAGGAATAGAAGAATCCAGGATATCTATAAACAGAAAGACAGTGAGGAAACACTTAGCTAACATAAATGAATTCAAGTCTCCAGGTCCAGATGAATTACACCCCAGGGTACTGAAGGAGATAGCAGAAGAAATTCTTGAACCACTGTCCATAATCTTTGAAAATTCATGGAGAACAGGAGAAGTCCCAGAAGACTGGAGAAGAGCAAATGTTGTTCCTATCTTCAAAAAGGGGAAGAAGGTGGACCCAGGGAACTACAGGCCGGTGAGTCTGACTTCTATACCAGGAAAGATCTTTGAACAAATTATTAAAGAACATGTATGCAAGTACCTGGATAAGAATGAAGTGATTAAACAGAGTCAGCATGGGTTTGTAACTAATAAGTCATGTCAGACTAACTTAATTTCCTTCTATGACAGAATCACTGACTGGGTGGATCAGGGAAATGCTGTAGATATAGTATATCTTGACTTCAGCAAAGCATTTGACAAAGTATCTCACACAATCCTTATTGAAAAAATGACTAAGTATGGAATGGACAAGGCAACTGTTAGGTGGATTCATAACTGGCTTAGTGATCGGACCCAAAGAGTGGTTGTAAATGGCTGCACATCCAGTTGGAAGAATGTCTCAAGTGGGGTACCACAAGGCTCTGTTTTGGGCCCTGTATTGTTCAACATCTTTATCAATGATTTAGATGAAGGAATTGAGGGTAAACTGATCAAATTTGCTGATGACACAAAGCTAGGAGGGGTAGCTAATACTAGAGAAGAGAGAGAGAGGATTCAAAAAGATATACATAAACTGGAGCAGTGGGCAGCAACTAACAGAATGGATTTTAACAGGGAAAAATGCAAAGTACTACATCTGGGCAATAAAAATGAAAAAAGCATATACAAAATGGGAGGAATAGGGCTAAGTAACAGCACATGTGAAAAAGACTTGGGTATACTAATTGATCACAGACTTAACATGAGTCAACAGTGTGATGCAGCAGCAAAAAAGGAAAATGCAATTCTAGGATGTATCAACAGAAGCATACAGTCTAGATCACGTGAGGTCATTATTGCCCTCTACTCCTCTTTGGTCAGACCTCATCTGGAATACTGTGTCCAGTTTTGGGCACCACATTTTAAAAAGACATCAACAAACTGGAGAAAGTTCAGAGAAGAGCCACCAGAATGGTGACCGGTCTGCAAACCATGTCCTATGAGGAACGGTTGCAGGATTTGGGAATGTTTAGCTTGCAAAAAAGAAGACTGAGAGGAGACTTAATAGCTGTCTACAAATATCTCAAGGGCTGTCACATTGTAGAAGGATCATCTTTATCTCATTTGCATAAGGAAAGACTAGAAGCAATGGGATGAAACTGAATGGGAGGAGACACAGATTAGATATTAGAAAAAACTTTTTGACAGTTAGGGTGATCAATGAGTGGAAAAGGCTGCCACAAGAGGTGGTGAGTTGTCCTTCAATGGAAGTCTTCAAACAGAGGCTGGATAGACATCTGTCTGGGATGATTTAGAGAATCCTGCTTTGAGCAGGGGGTTGGACCAGAAGGCCCAGGATGTCCCTTCCAACTCTACCATTCTATGATTCTATGATTCTATTCCAGAGAATCTCGCCTGCTCACTTGGGGGCGCTCATCTGCCATCTGCCTGCAGACCTACCGGGAGGTTCGGACGTCACATGCAGTGATCATCGTCTATTCCAGAGACTCTCGCCTGCTCACTTGGGGCGTTCATCTGCCATCTGCCTGCAGACCTACCCGGAGGTTCGGACGTCACATGCGGTGACCATCGTCTATTCCAGAGACTCTCGCCTGCTCACTTGGGGGCGTTCATCTGTCATCAGCCTGCTAGCCTACCGGGAGGCTCCACCATCTCAGGTCGTATATACCTGTCCTTCCAGAGACTGCCCCGGTCACTTGCCGTGACTACCTGCCTGTCCCTTCAGAGACTGCCCCGGTCACTTGCCGTGACTACCTGCCTGTCCCTCCAGAGACTGCCCCGGTCACTTGCCGTGACTACCTGCCTGTCCCTCCAGAGACTGCCCCGGTCACTTACCGTGACTACCTGCCTGTCCCTCCAGAGACTGCCCCGGTCACTTGCCGTGACTACCTGCTTGTCCTTCCAGAGACTACCCCGGTCACTTGCCGTGACTACCTGCCCGTCTACCCAGAGACTGTCCCTGTCACTTGCCGTGACTTTCTGTCTGTCTCCCCGGGCGCCACCCGCTCCTTTACAAGGAAAGCCTCCTTGTATAATAAAGCTCAGAGGTTCCGCCTCCCAGACCCGTTACAGTTTGCTCGGGCCATGGAACCCGGTGGCACCCAAACCCCTTCGCTCTCTGACCTGTGTCATGAACTGTCTCGTCAGAGGTCTCAACAGGAGTCCATCCTGGGTCATCTGCGGAATGTTAATTCCCGCCTGGACACCCTGACTACCTCACCAGCAACCACCACTGGCGCCATGACTCGCAATCCGGCAGTTCCGTTGCTTACCAATTCCGTGGTTTCCATTCCTGGACCTCGTCTTTCTGCTCCTCCACGGTTTGGAGGCGATCCTACTCTGGCTCGGGGTTTCATTAACCAGTGTACCCTGCATTTCGAACTCCTGGCTCACCAGTTTAACTCCGACCGGGCCAAAATTGCCTTCATTATGTCCCATCTCACCGGAGAGGCTCTGGCCTGGCTCAATCCTCTCTGGGAGAGAGAAGATCCCCTGGTGTCTGACTTGCCTGCTTTTCTCTCGGCCTTCCGGAAGGTATTCGACGAATCTGGACGGAAGACCTCCTCTGCATCATCTCTGTTGCGTCTCCGTCAGGAAAGTCTCACCGTGGGGCAATATGCCATACGGTTCCATACCCTTGCCTCGGAGCTGGCCTGGGATAATGATGCTCTGTTATCTGTCTTCTGGGAGGGTCTGTCCGGCCGTATTAAAGATGAACTTGCCGGTCGAGACATTCCAACCTCTCTCGATGACCTAATAACTCTGGCTAATCGAATTGATCTACGGTTCCAGGAACGCGCCAAAGAGGTCACCCTTGAGAGAAGGTTTCCTCGTCTAGCCCCTTCTTTTCAGAGACCTGTAACTCCTTCCGCTTCCTCCCAGGTACACACTTCTGAGCCTATGCAGGTCGACCTGACCAAGATGGTCAAAGCCCGTCAGGACTTACGCCGTGCCGAGGGGAGTTGCTTCTACTGTAGCAGTAAGGAGCACAGGATCCGTACCTGTCCGGAGAGGTCGGGAAACGCCTGTGTCTAGGTTCGCTCGGAGAGGTCAACCTAGACAAGAATAAATCCTCTTCATCTCTGCTGCTGTCAGTCTCAATTCTCCTCGGTGAGAACCGTTATTTCGAACAAGTCCAACTTGATTCCGGAGCAGCCGGAAATCTTGTTTCACAGGCTCTAGTAGAGAAATATCGCATTCCTACCAAACATCTGGTTGAACCAGTATCTGTTGCTGCTGTGGACGGGGGTCTCCTACCACGTCCCATCCAACTTATCACTGAAGCCATAACCCTGCAGGTAGGAATGTTGCATTCTGAGAGCATCACGTTTCATGTCCTGCCTGGACTCTCTCATGCTTTCTTGTTAGGTCTACCTTGGTGTGATGATATTGCAAGCTTCATGTCTTGTGCTGTTGCTAGAACTACAACCCCCACTGTTTGCAAGCACAGGGCAAAGTACCCCTCCCTCCTTCTCTCTGCAGCGCACTCGATCTCTCATCCCTCCCACCTCAGGAATTTTCCTTTGTCTTCGCAAACCCTGCAAAAGTCCTATAGCAGCCATTTTGGAGAATTCATTCTTTTTTGGAATAACACGGTGGGAGCATTCGCTAGAAACACGAAAGTTACTGTGTTGAACCATGCGCCGACGGGCATCGTTCCCGTGGTACTGGTAAACCCGTAACTCCAACAGAACCTGAGAAATGGAATTCTCGGGTGCCCCATGAACTAGCCCACCCAAGTGTGGGCTCATTGGAACCGTCATTTTAGAGTAAGATCATTGATAGGTCTGCCGTTATTCTGCTAGGTTCACAGGACGAGTTATGGACCTTATGATATTGCAGAGCTCAAACCATAGCTTGCAGCCAGGGGAGGTGGCCAGAAAACCAGCCCCTTTTGTGAGGTCAGAAGCTGACATGCATAAGTCTTGCAGTGAAGTTCCTTAGGGCTTTTTTCTGCTGGGATGTCCTGAGTAAGAGATCTACCAATGAACTATGACGTGTGGCTCCTTCCCCCAGCCTGGCTTGCCTGTAATGATCTAACAACCATGTGAGTGATTTTCATCTGTAATCCTATTTTATTTTATAACTGCATCTGTACATAACGATATTGTCTCAGTTTGTTACATCTTTTTATATTATATAAGCATTGCCTGTTTTTAAGGAATAAACCTATAAATTTATTAGTTTGTTTCTCCTGCTCTATAAACGAATTGGCACGTGCCTGAAGCACTACGCTACTGTTTTGGGGTTGCTACGGACCCTCTTGATAAATTGTTCATCAAAAGCCGTAGCTGGTGGCAGCTAAAAGAAAGGGGTGTAAAGTGTTAATCTATTGGGTGACGCTGGCAGTGACGGAGCGGGGTTTATAAGGGTACTGCCTGGCTGCAGCCAGGAGTAATTATAATTCCCTCACTGCAGCGTGCCCAATAGCCAGCACACATCCAAGTGACCCGTCTGGCGACTAATTATCCTAGGTGCAGTTCCCTGACTGACCTGAGGGTAAGGGGGGCGCCAGAGAGCTGCAAGTTCCTAAGTGGAAGTGGGATAGTTATAAATCCCTGCAGTTTACTGGGTCGGACGGCAGCAGCCGTCGTGTGTGTGCACGTTCCATCACATGTGGTGGCAGCGGTGGGATCACAAGCCGTGACCCCCGGGCTACCGTGTGGCGGACTGTGTGCCCGTTCATTACATATTGGTGGCAGCGGTGGGATCACAAGCGTGACCCCCGGGCTACCGTGTGGCGGACTGTGTGCCCGTTCATCACATATTGGTGGCAGCGGTAGGATCACAAGCCGTGACCCCCGGGCTACCGTGTGGCGGACTGTGTGCCCGTTCATCACATATTGGTGGCAGAGCGGTGGGATTATAGAGCATTAGTGATCTGGTTTGAGCAATCATTCCATTCACTAAAAAACTGGCACGGTTCTTCAGCGACCCTGCAACTAAAGTTTTGGAGAACAGACTCAGTGTTTATTAGTCCTGAGACAATTGTGTGTACTTGCGGTTACCCCTCCCTTCTCTTTGTTTTTCTATCCTATCTTTTATTTGGCAAACATGGCTACAATAGGAGCAAGTTGGTACAAACTGCAGAAAAGGGACACTCTTGCTGGAATATGCATTTCCCGAGGCCTTGACCCCAGGGGCCAAACCAAAGCTCAACTGATCAAGGTCCTGATGCCACAGGACCACGCTGAGAGCGAGGAGGGCACAGAAGCCGGCCCAAGCCAAGGTGGGGCGGCAGCCGAGGCCCAAACCCTGCAGGCTTACAACCAGGGCGGGATGGACCCTTACCTGCAGGCGGCCCTGGAGGAACTCCCCACCGACGACCGGGGGAGCGCCTGAAGCTGATTCAGCAATACCAGCAGGAGGCCCGAGCCGAGCGCCAAGCCCAGCGAGAGGCTGAGAGAGCCGAGCGCCAAGCCCAGCGAGAGGCTGAGAGAGCCGAGCGGGAGGCTGAGAGAGCCCGAGCCGAGCGGGCAGCCCAAGCGCAGAGAGCCCATGAGCTGGAGATGGTCCAGCGAGGGGCAATGCCCTCCACAGCTCAGAGCAGTGTGCCCAGCAGCACTCAGAGTCCCAAGCCCCGGCCGGAGCACTTTCCCGTGCTGGAAAGGGACGGAGACTTGGACACTTTTCTGCGGGCCTTTGAGAAAGTCTGCAGACAGTACCGGCTGCCTGCCGACCAATGGGCCAGGTACTTGACCCCCGGGCTAAAGGGCAAAGCTTTGGAGGCGTTTGCTTCCCTCGCGCCAGATCAAGACAGTGACTATGAGGCCATCAAGCAGGCCCTGATTGCCAAGTACCAGCTAACCCCTGAGGTATACCGAAAGAAGTTCCGGAACCTCCAACGTGGCCCACATGACAGCTATAGCGATGTGGTGCAAGGACTCAGGACTCACTTTGACCAGTGGATCCAGGGACTGTCAGTTGACACCTATGCGGAGCTGAAAGACCTGATGATCAAAGACCAGTTCCTGCATCTGTGCCCAGCTGAGGTCCGACAGTTCATCCTGGACAGAGAACCAGAGGACGCGGTCACAACAGCCCGGATCGCCGACAGCTATGAGGCCAACCGGAAACCCGAGGTGCGGAAGACCGTCACCACCCGCTGGGGAGGGGTAAGCCTGCAACCAACCCCAGTGCCCCTGCCAGTCATCCCCTGGCGTCACTATCCCCTTTGCCAGCGCCAGGCCTACATCAGACCCCCGCCAGTGTTTCTCCTGTAAAAGGACTGGACACATCAGCGCCACCTGTCCGGAGAGGCAGAAGAACCCCCCAGCCAAGGCCTCCGGGCCCAACGCCTCTGTTCTTTGGTGGGTGGTGTGGTGGGGAGGGTTGATGACAACGTGCAGCCCGTCCCGCGTGGGGCCCGTCTTGCTACAGGCCTCAAGGACACCGGGGCTGAACGAACCCCTGAAGAGTTGATTCCGGGGAAAACCTTAACTGTCACAGGATTGGGGCGTCCACTACCCCTTGCCGATAGCCCGAGTTTTCATTGACTGGGGTGCTGGGAGCGGGTGAAGGAAGTGGGGTGTCCGAAAACCTGCCCACTGATGTTTTATTTGGGGACTGAACTGGGGAGGATGTGGCGTACTATGTCCCTGACACCCCTTCCCAATCTGATAATAAGGTTAACGTTAACCATGATGTTGATGTTGATGATGATGGGAAACTGATTGTGTTACCTGCTAATGCTTTGCGAAGTGATGATGCAACTGATAACCTTTCTTTCCCTAGGACAGATGTTGATAGTGATGTATCTGTGCCATCTGAATCTGTTAACCCTTTCTCTGAAGTGGTAGATGTGTCCACAGGTACGGAGCGTTCAGTCCCCGTCGCTCTGCGGATGAGACGCTGAGGAACCCCTAGCAGGAGCAAGTGACAGTGCTCAAGGAAATGGGGAGGTGCAGTGGAACCGGGAGGAAGGTGACGCCATGACACTGACCAGTGCCACCGAGGAAGGTAACTGGCCCATAAGTAGCACTGCTCCTGAAGTGTTTTGGGGGGGATGGGGAGGTAGAGCCCATAGCAGCGCAGGCTGATGGGTCTATAGAAATCCCCGGGAGACTGCATATGTAGCTGCTGTCACCCGCAGTCAGAGTGCCCGGATCGCAAAGGTA